>PVIC010019278.1:7873-30662 GCA_004025085.1 Thryonomys swinderianus | reverse complement strand
GCCCGGGCATCTCATGACTCTTAGCTGTGCTCTTGTGGCTTCTGTGTTGTGACACCGTGCGCTGCCCGCCCACCGGCACTAGGTCTGTTCCCGGTCACCCACAGGCCTCCTTTGCAGTTTCAGCCTTTGCAGCCCCTGCAGCCGCCAGTGCTGTGCTCCTAAGCCGCGGGACCTGAGGACTCTGCAGGCCACGGGGCTCTGTGTCTGGGGACGACATGCAATCCAGGGCTGGATGGCAGCAAGAGACCAGAGCCAGCTCTGGCGTGTCACCCTGGCTGGCTAGCCGGGGTCCCGTTTCCCTCCTGCTCCCTCTGTCATGTCATTGAGGTCACTGTACCAGCAGATTTATAAGCTGAGCACTTTGTAACCTCTGCAGAGAGCGAACCCAGCAAGCCAGAGTTTAGCCTTTTGTGATAGCAGGCATGGTGGCTGCCCTGCTTGGCCTCATCCTCCTGGAGTGGCGTTTCCTTCTTTGCCATCAGTGGCACAAAAAGCACAATGATGGCCTGGGAGAGTCCCCTCTGGTCTGGGTGAGGCCGGTGCAAAGCCCCTGGGGCTCACTGTCTGGCGAACTCCTCCCTTCCCTTACAGCCGGGCTCGTTGTGTCTCACAGTTCAGGATGCCATTTTGACGAGGACAGGTCGAATTGTGCTGCATGTCACCTGGCGTCAGTCATGTGAGGCTTCACTCTCTGTATTGTACCTTTGCAAAATATATAGTGTTGCTGTTAATACCTAGTTGAAGTAAAAAGTGATAACATTAAATCCATCAGCCTTTTTTCACCCTCTTCTGTATCAGAGTCTGTCATCGTGAGGTTATTCCAGAAAAGATGCAGGGTTCAGGTCCCAGTTGTCTTTCTGGAAGAGTTTCGCTCATGAACAGAGCAGAGGATGGGCCACTGTCCTGGTGTGTCCCTGAGCGGCGTAGTGGGACAAACTCCATCTTGGAGTTCCCACTCGAGGGTGCTGGGGTCAGGCTGCGAGGGCTCCTGGGTCTGTTTTCCTCACACTTTGGGAGGGGGGCGTGTCTTGGGTGAGTTTAGGGACCAGGAGTCTTACCGTCCGTATCTGGCTTGGGAAGTACTAGGCCAGCGAATCCCGGGCAGTGCCCTGGGGCTGTGGCTGTGATCTGTGGACCCTGCCTGCCACAGTACAAACTCACTGTCCTCAGCACCTGCACACTCTTGGGGTCTCCTCAGGCTCGCACAGAGCTGCTGATAGGCACAGGACATGTTAGGGGGCAGCCGGCAACATCAAAAAAATCTTTTATGGGACAACAATAAAATGGATTTGTATTTTTTTTAAAGAAATTTCCAAAGGAGTTGTACGGTGATGTTGAAATAAAAGTTCATCCTCACATGATCCCCATGTAGTGCTTAAGAACATGGACAGCTGCCTGTGGAGGATCTTCTGTGCCACCAGTGAGCTGGAGGGACAGCAGATATGTCAGCACACCTCAGATGTCGGCCCAGCACCCCTGGCTGCAGTGGTGGTTTGCGGGCAGGAAGCCCTGGCCAGTACCTCCCATCCTCCTGTGCTGTGGCACCTGAGAAACTGCCATTTACCTCTGATTGCTTTCTGTGGTTAGGTCAGGTCTCGGAGATCCTCTCTTCCCTCATCTCAAGGGTCCATCAGCATCCCATGCAGCTAGCCCTATGGTGTGACTCACAGGAGGGGGTAGTGTGTACTTGTGTCTGCCTTAAATGTCCTCGTGGGCCCAACACAGGGTGGCCTCCAGCTGACAGGGTGACCTGCTCCGTGTCGACCAGGTGCCAACTTCCTTGAAGACACTGGACTGACTTCCTAGAGGATGCTGCTAGGAGAGGTAAGATAAAGGTGACATCACTTGTTAGGGCCAGCAGAGTCTCCGAGGTATATATGCAGCCACCACTCAGTACTAGTGCCCTCACTTGAGTCTGGGAGGTTGGTGGGCTGGCAAGGGCTTGATGGGAAAGAGGAGGGTTGGCTGTGATGCACACCTCCCAGCAGCCAGGGAGGCTGAGGCAGGAGGATTACAAGTTCCAGGCCAGCCTTAGCAGCTTAGGGAAATCCTGACTCAAAATCAATTTTAAAAATGTAAAGAGATGTAGGTCAGTGTGGAAGTTTTAATTTCAGTCCCCAGTATACAAAAGAAAGAAAAACCATAACCCTGTCCCAAATGCTAATGAGCAGTGAGAGATGAGAGGCCACCTGGCTGCTGTGACATGCAGGTGGCAGGGTGACTTGAATTTTACTTACTGCCCTGGGAAGACAGGATGGGCTGGCTCCAGTTCTCTCTTCCAGGCCGAGTTCAGTTCCACAGCAAACGTCCAGCTTCCAGCATGTTCTCAGGGTTCTGGGCAGATCCTGCTGGGTCCTCTGGAGAAGCCACATCTCTGCCACCATGGTTCATTGTGATAGAAGCTGCCACCCCAGGCAGGGATGCACTCCAGGTGCAGCTACCTGTCCACCCTGGCCCCGGCTCTTGGGCTTCTCTCTGGAGCAGAGCTGCTCATGGCTCCCCTGAAACTGAAATGCTTCTGAACCCCTTCAGGCTTTAGCCCAGCCACTTGTGGGGCTGGCACCCTCACTGCCAGGATCAGCTGGTGCTTCCAGGCTCGGTTCCCCTTCCTGCTCATCCTCTGGCAAGCCTCAAGATTTTTGAGCCCCACAGGCGAGAGCTGTGGTGGACCCACCTCATTGTCCATATGTGGCCCTGGCTTGGGCTATCAGTGTAGCTGACAGTCTCTGACAGCTGTAAGAGCAGAAGTCAGATCACCACCAAACCAGCAGCTGGTCTTGGCATGGGGGACAGGAGAGTTTAAGGCCCCTCTGTGTGACTCCCACACCTCACAACTTCATAAAATGCAGGGGGTGACAAACTTAGGTGGTGATGCAGATGAAGCTCACACCCAAAATAAGACACAAGTTATTCAGACTTTCCAGTAACAAGGAATGAGTCTGTGGAGGAACTCCAACAATGGCAAAAATATGCATATGCACAAGGATAGTATGGGGGGCACTCACATGTAGCCCACAGTGCTATGGAACTGGTCAGGTTTTTGAGCTGCACCTAAGGGTCAGGAGCTCAGGTTCCAGTTCTGCTCTTGGCAGTGCTGGCTCCTGAGCCAGCTGGGTCCCGGGCAAGCTGCCTGATAACATCTACTCTGGATCTGAACCCAGAACCAGTCATGATCAGTGCCCCCTGCAGGGAATGAGCAGTTCTCCCTCTCTGGCTGCTGGCTCTTCTGGGATACCAGCTTCTAATAAGATAGTGACTGGACAGAAAAGGGAGAGAGAGTCAGGGGAATAAAAGGAAGATGGCAGGAAAAGAAAAAGACAATGATAGCCAGGGATTTAGCTCAAGTGGTACCACGCCAACCTTGGACACAAAAGGGCCTGAGTTCAATCCCTGGTACCACACACAAAAAAAAAAAGGGAAAAAAGAAAGAAAAAGACAAGTATACAGATACTATGAGAATGTTATAGGAATATTAGAGTAAAAGGCTATTTCTCCACAGGAAATATTAGGCCACAACTTTCTGAGTTAACTTGGGTTTTTAAAATTGATTGTGAGCTGGGCCTGGTGGCACCTGAAATATCTGCACTCCAGGAGACCGAGGTAGGAAGATCATTATGAATTTGAGCCCAGCCTGGGATGCACAGCGAGTTCAAGGCCAGCCTGGACTATACAGTGAAACCCTGTCTCAAGAAGAAAAACAAAAGATTTTGCTATTTTATTCATTACAGTCTGGCAGAAAAGAGAAGCCATGCTTGGGCTGGGCAACTTAAGTGGGTTCATGGAGAAAGTATTGCAAGGTATAGGCAGAAAGGGACAGAACAGTCTCTAAACCAGTCCCAATGTGAAGGAACAATAAGGCTGAGGGCCATGACCCAGAGGAACTTCTGGTACATGTGGCCTTCCAGAAGAGCAAGATGTGCAGGGTGAGAGCTATGGAAATAGGGACCCAGCACCACCCTCCTCTAACACCAGACTGGCAGAGCCTACCAGAAACTGGAGGGCAGCCAAGTTGCCACTTGACCCGTCCTCTGGTGCAGAGACAGAAAAAAATCCATGTGAAGCATGTGCAGAAAACACCCAGCACCAAGCCTGTGTGTTGTTTTCTAAAAAACAGCAAATATAAGAAGGAGACCAGGGGCCGGAGGGTTAGCTCCGTGGTTCCGGCACCTGCCTCACAAGCGCAAGGTCCTGAGTTCGATCCCCGGTAACCACATATAATGCTGGGGGTGGAGACACGCCCACCAACAATCAACGCCGCATACCACAATGCCGGATGTGGTGGCTCACGCCTGTAATCCCAGCACTCAGGAGGCAGAGACAGGAGGATTGCTGAGTTCACGGCAGCTTGCCTGGGCACCATAGTGAGCTCAGGGCCAGCCTGAACTATAAAGCGAGACCCTGTCTCAAAAAAGCAAAAAAAAAAAAAAAAAAAAAAAAAAATGGAGACCAAGCTGGCCCAGTGTACATGGCCACTGCGGGGCTAGGCCTGCACCTGCTCCTCATTTATCCACACCATGGTGACCCAGACATGACTCCTTCCAGGGCGGCAGCCCTTAGACTCCTTGATGAAACTCATGAAAAACACATCACAAACCTAGGCCAACAGGACATAGACTATGGTCATGGGAGGGCAAAAACATTAGCACACATACACTAAAACCATGACACAGGGTACATTGTTAGGGTCATGGAATTTTTCTCGTAATGTAAAATTTTCTTTAGTTGTTTTTATAGTATCTTTCAATGTCGCCACTTGTTAAGTATAAAATATGTCTCAGTCTCCTCATCTATGGAACATGTTGGCTACTTAGCTCCTTGAGATTGTTAAGGGAATTAAGCAAAATGATACCAGCAAACTATGCATGTAAAAAGCAAAGAAAGAAGAAAAGCAGCTCACCCTAGGTTGTGCCTCATGGTGACAGGACCACGAAGTCCAGCACCATAACTTTCTTTCCCAAATTGGCAGCTTCCTGCAAGAAAGCACCTACGTGAACACATCCTGCCACTGTCTTGCCCCCAAGTTTTCTCTCCATTAAGTGAAAACAATCTGTGTTTGTGAAGTAATGGGCTCTTCCCCCAGATTAAACCAGCTTAGATTAGAAGGCTAAAATATGATCTTTTCAAAATGTCTCTCTGAGTTTTGCCTGTGCCCACCTTTGCACAGGAGAGTCCTCTGGAACCACACTTGATGACAATGAGATTATAATCCCAGGCTGGGTCTCCCTGGAGGAGTTTCTGTAATAAGCCATTCTGATGCACCTGTGGGTTATGAAAGGGACAGGCTGCAAGACTTAGAGCTTTTAAACTTTATTTCCACATAGTGATCAATCAGCATGTGCTTCTTTTATTTAAAAACACCTTGAAACAACCTATAAGTCACCCAAGTTGGAATCATAAATTTATCTGGATGCTATGCAGACAGGGCCCACCAGTCAGAACTTATGCCAAAATACATAGACTTTGGCCAGTTTCAACCTGTTACTTAACAGCCAGGCACATGTCAGATGACCCACAGGGTCAGGGCTCTGTATTTCAGAAGGTCATGTTTCTAAGCTTGGGATAAAAAAATCTCTCAGGTACCATCAAATAACCAAGCCTCACTTTTTAAGATTCTTGTTTCTGTGTGTTAATCTTCTTTTGGAAAAACAATCCTTGGGAACTAACTACCTTCAAGAACAACCCTACTTGGGAAAATTAATTGGACAATCAGACTATGACTGGGCCAAGCTTTCCTGCCTAAAGACTACCTATGACACATGTGTACCTGAGGACTTGACTCTATCTTCACCTCTGGGAACAATGAAGACTGAAGTGGTCCCAGGTGCTGTGACACTCCCGGGCAGAACTACACTGATACCTTCACCTATGTAATTCCATTTCTGAACATGCTGCCCTCTGAGTGACCTGTTATATTTGTTACTCCTTATATTTCAGCTGTCAGGGTGACCTGTAACATTTGTTATTCCTGCTGTACTCAAACTACTGTCCTTTGAGTGACCTGTTACATTGCGGCTCCTGATCCACTGAATAAAAGCTGTGGCAGGCTTGGGTCTGCCGTTTTTGCTGCCCAGAGTAGCATGGGTTAGGCCCAAACTCAGCTTCTTCTCTGAGTCTCATTTCTGCCTATTTGTTAATTATTTTGCCTTGAGCTGTTGAACTCACAGGAGACTAGAACGTAATTGCAAAGGTTCTAGTATGTTCCATTCCCCTGTCCCCTACAACTATCAGCAATTTTTTTTCCTGATTTCTACTCAATAGATCTAAATTTAATATCTGTGTTGGGGACTTCCTATACAACACAAACATCTGGATTCTTTCAGCAGGGGCTGTGAGGCTGGCTATTGATGATGGTCTGTTGTTCCCATGGCCCTCCCAGGTAGAAGTCTGGGATTTCTATACAGGCATGAAGAGTTATGAATCAGCTGTTTTTGTTGCTCCTGTTTACTGTTCTCTCTCTCCCTCCCTTCTCCCTCTCTGGGTGTGCTGGGATCAGACCTAGGGCCTGAGCATGCTAGACAAGCATTCCACACTGAGTCTAAAGACTGATTTAGCAACAGTTTTCTGTGTGCAAAGTCAGCTGCTCAACCCCCTCACCTTAGTGTTAGATGATGACAGCCAGCTCCATTCTGCCCTTCCTGTAAGGCAGAGCAGGTGCTCCGCAGCCACCAGGGCTTCACAGATGCTAAGTGGCTATCAAAAGACTGCTGTCCAAGACAACCCTTAGGACATCCTAGAAAGGGTTCCCCTGGTCTCCCTATTGTTAGGTGCCTTATGGGAAATCCATCTGCTAACCAAAGGAACACCCTTCAGCCTTGAAATCCATTTGCTGCCTCTTAGCTCCAGATCCATGTCTGACATAATTCTCCAGGTGGGCACTGCCAAGCCAGTGCTTCAGTGTTCAGGGGTCATAATCACAGCACTTAGCACTTGCACACTAGGCTGGAGCCTCTGGAACTAATGAAGCAGGCCGTTACTACCTCACACAGTTAACTGTAAGTGAATGTGCCACACACCAGTCTTTTTCCTCAACCAAAGTATAATTCTTAATTAAAATTTCAAAAAAATATTTACCCAATCACTAGTTAACTTTTGCATACAAATATAAAGGATCCAACATAGCAGAATTTTAATATAATAAATAACCAATTATCAAACAAAGACTTTAATAAGCATGAGTTTTTTTTCTGTCATTCCTCACAGAATGACTCCTGTTTGGAAATCACAAAATTAAAAGCTGAGGGTCTCTGCCAAGCCCCCTCCCCAGATGGTAGTTCTGACTAGAACCCAGTAACCCTGGACACAGGCATTGGTGTTACCCTCATTTTTCTGAGGGACAGCCTTCCTCTCTACCCCTGGCCACAGAACACTTGGCTGGAATCTCACCCAATACTCTCTCCTTAGCCTTCAAGTTCCAAAGTTCAGTTGTCAGGAAAGCTGATCCCCTTAAAATAATCAAGATTATCTAACAATAATCCTCTAAGCTTATGGATTTTACACCTCAGAAAGACAATTCAACAGACTCTTAAGATCACTTGCTCCTCTTGTCAATACTTTCTGAAACAAAACATGAGCAGATGGCATTGAAGGACACATACTGTAGTTACCTGGAATATTTGGTCACATCTACCCATGTGTACCTTATTCACAAAAATATTGGGCACAGTTTTCTGGTTAGTGATTTTTTTTTCAGACAGGGTCTCGCTTTGTAGTTCAGGCTGGCCCTGAGCTCACTATGTAGCCCAGGCAAGCCTCAAACTCAGCAATCCTCCTGCCTCTGCCTCCCGAGTGCTGGGATTACAGGCATGAGCCACCATGCCCGGCAGGTTAGTGATTTCTAACAGCAGCTCCTGAATGCTGGCCCCGTCATCTAAAGAGTGAGAATTATACAAAGACATGGTAAGTGAACTACAATGACACTCTAGTGCCTACAGATGCACAGCCACAGAGGCCAGTGTGCTTTATACTATTCACAATGACTCAAGATGCAAAACACCAGGACTTCTGGGAGAAATTATTAAAAATAAAGACCAGTCCACCAATTCCTTTTAAAATAAAACTTTTGAAATGAACTTCTGATATATAACTCAATGACTATGGCTTCCGTGAAGTAGGAAGAAAATGTTCAAAGGGAAACAAGAAGTGGGGTGCAGGGAATAATGAAGGAAAAGAAAAAATGTGATGGTTAAAAAGGAAAAATGGAAACAAAGCTTATGTATATAAGGGGGTAGGGGCTTGTAGGGAGGGCGGGAGAATGGGAAAATAATGAGAATCAAGATAAATCATGCATAGGTACAAATTCTCAATGATGAATGTGATCATAATATATATCTAAAATGTACCAATGAGCTAAATAAAGGGAGAAAAAAATTAAAATTGTAACAGGAAGAACTCAGAAAATACTTCTTACAATTCCATCTGAAAAAGTTTTATGCACATCATCAAAATTTAGCCCTATCCCTGAAAATAAAACTGGGCCATGACTAGTTAAGTTACCTTGTTTGGTACACCCTATAAAAAGGTCTCCAAGGTTCAAGAGTATTTCACTTCTCCAGGCAATCTAGAGAAAGCAAGACAATGCCATGCATGTAGATAACAGTTTTTCCCCATCAGAGCACCCCAAATGTAGTGCTCAGTGAATACCACATTCACGGATGGATGCTCAAAAGTACAGCGCTGCAAACTGAATATGTTCCCCTGAGAGTAACAGAATCGGGATGCGGGCTCTTTTCATTTCTACCTCTCAATCTATTTTGTTAGAAAGATAGCAGAGACATCTGAAACACCTCAAATACTTCCAAGTGAGCCACCTCCTCCCTTCCCTTCTCTCAGATAGGAAAAACTTATACATAAGAAAATCCCCACCAAATTATTTATCATATAAAGGTTCATTTTCAGCACAGTGAAACACAGACAAAAATGGCTCATCTAACACAGAGATAAGAGTAAACTGAATTGAACAAAGTAAACAGAAAAGTCAGTCTTGCTGTCATTTACCACATAGAACACAATATGCTGTCTGCTTACTGACTTGATCAAGCTGCAAGATATTATAGTCCGCTCCCAAAGACAAAAAGAGTTCTTTCACCTGGAATGAAAAAGGATCCCACAGATGTGAATTACAGGCACAGTCACAATATATAGCCCTGAACCCCCTCAACCTGCTGGGGGCTCCCCTTAAAATGAGTAGAAACAACAGACAAGATGCCCCAAACAGTGGCTCACCACCCCAGTAGTCACCAGTACCTCTCAACCCCATACCCCTGCTCAGTCACTTAGGCTGTATTCCTAGCAAGAGCTGTCAGTAAAAGAGGGATGCCCCTCTTCCATCCACCCTCTAGGAGGAGATCCAAGACTCTACCCCAGCGCACTAGGGGCAAAATGCTGAGGTCATGAACACTCCCATATCAGGCCACTTGCAAGGTGAAGAAGCTACAGGCTGCAAAAGGTAAGCCAAGAAAAAAGTGTTTGTCACTGTCTAGAGCCTGCTCATAAAACAGGGGTGTCACTCCACACAGGTCAATATCCCTACCCATGCTCTGGAAAAGGCTCTGTGGTTTTGCCATGGGAGAGGTAGGTTTTAAGAACACAGAAGTCTAAAGCTCTTCCCAAGGAAATGACTTTATTTGAAACAGACTAAGGGAAAATCTAAACCTAAAGATAACTGCCAAAAACAGTGGACAAACACAAGCCTGTGTTCCCAGCATTTGGGAGACTGAAGCAGAAGGATCCCAGGAGTTCTGGGCTAAATAGTGAATTCAAGGCCAGCCTGAACTACATAGCAAGACCCTGTCTCACAGAAATAAACATGCAGATGATGTAGACAAACACAAATAGTTCTTGACCTTGGACCAGAGCCATGAGCCAAAATACATGCCTTTTCATTATGAAGTTAAAAATAATGGAGGGAGAGGGGAGGACAGAGAGACTAATACAGATTTCAGTGGTAAGAAATTAAGAGGAAACTAATTATCTCCATTATAGCCAACAAGCCAACAAGTTAAACTAGCTTGTCAGTCCTCTTAGAGTGAGGGAAAGAGATAGCTAAGGCTAAGATTGGTCCTTACAGGGTCACAGTGAACTTTAAAGCTACCCTCAAAAATTATGCCTGATACACTAAGCCACCTTATCTTTGAAAAAGGAGCCAAACATCCTCAATGGAAGAAAGACAGCCTCTTTAACAAATGGTGCTGGAAAAACTGGGCTTTAATCTGCCAAAACCTAAAGCTAGACCTATCTCTTTCACCATGCACAATACTAAACTCACAATGGATACAAGACTTAAACATTAAAACAGAAACAATAAGCCTGTTGGAAAACAGGTTGGGTAAAGCTCTTAGAAACATTGGCTTAGGCAGAGACTTTATGAATAAAACCTCTATAGCACAGGAACTAACAGAAAGAATTAACAAATGGGATCTCATCCTGCTGAAAAGCTTCTGCATAGCAAAAGAAGTCACTGGCACTGCTAAAAGACAACCAGCAACATGGGAAAAAATCTTTACTAGCTGTTTATCAGACAAAGGGCTATTATCTACAATATATAAAGAACTTAAACAGATCAGCCTCCCCAAGTTTAAAGACCCAATTCAAAAATAGGCATCTGAATTGAACAGACACTTCTCAGAGGCAGAAGTCAAAGCAGCCAAGAAACATATGAAGAAATGTTCAACATCACTGTTATTTGAGAGATGCAAATGAAAGAAACACTGAGATTTCATCTCACTCCACAAAGAATGGCCACTATTACAAAATCAACCAATGATAAATGCTGGCAAGGCTGTGGGGGAGAAAGGAACCCTTCTCCACTGCTAGTGGGATTGTAGACTTATGCAACCATTGTGGAGATCTGTGTGAAGATTCCTCAGAAAACTAGGACTAGGGGTCTGACCTTGCTATCGCCCTGCTAGGAATATACCCAAAAGAATTTTAAAAATCGCACTGGAAAGACAGATGTACACCCTTGTTCATAGCAGCTCAGTTTGTGATAGCTCAATCGTGGAAACAACCCAATGCCCATCAACTGGAGACTGGATAAAGATGTGGTTTCTTTATAAAATGGAGTATTATTCTGCCATTAAAATGACAAGATTGATTCATTCATGTGCAAATGGACACACCTGGAGGACATGCTAATGAGTGAAATAAATAGATCACAGATCAGCAAATACCAGATCTTCTCTTTGATGTGAGCACCTCTAAATGCAAATGAGCTCTAGAAAGTATTACAGTTTTTGTAGATGAGAAATTTCCATAGGAAATTTGAAATGGGGATGTAATGAGGGAAAGGAATACATAGGATTCTGAAAGAAAATAAGAGAGCATGTATATAGGAGGTGGGGAGGTGTGGGTGGGTGGGTGGGGATATGGGTATAAATGAGAATTGACTTGTGTCATATATTGGTACAAATTCCCCAATGTTATGTGATTGTGAGATGTATATAAGTTGTACCAATAAAGAATTCAATTTAAAAAAATTATGCCTGCCAGGAATTAATCTGATCAAAGTACAGAGCATCGAACACCCAGGGCCCTGTCAAGAAAAACAGTACATGTCAGGGATTTAACTTGTAGTACTGTGCCTTCTGATCTCTGTTACCCGAAAACAAATGAACAGAGAACAAGAGTAACCAGCCTGCAGCTAGTGGAGCCTAAAGCATGTATGTGACACCAGCGGGGAACATGGACAAGAAGCCCTGCTAATCCTGTCACCAGATCTGCACCTGCTGTTTGGGAAGTGAAGGTCTCTGCAGGGGTGCAAATGAGCTACCCAGATAACCAGGTAGCTTGCTGTCCCACAGCAGCCAGTGAAGGAGCATGTACACTTACACACTCGTGTGGAAAGGACAAAGTGTGACAGCAGCAACCAAATCACAGAGAAAAAACTCATGGAGCTGTGCTCACACCATGAACATCAGTTCCAGGAGAATAAGGAAAGCAAGTGTGGGACGCATACTATAAACTCCCAGCAGCTAAATCAGGACAATATCTTTATGACCACAGAGGAGAGAAACACGTTTCCTAAATAAGACACAAAAAACACAAGCTGGCTTATTTTTCAAAAAGCAATAGCTAGTGATATTAAGGTTGTAAAATTCAGTGAACTGAAGACCTCAGAAAGAGAATAAAACCAACAATCCAATCTGGGAAATGTTCCAATCTATGTAACCAAAGGATTAGTATCCAAACTAGATAAAGAACACCTACAATTCCACACAACAAAATTAAAACATCTCAAGTATGGAAAAAAAAACCTACTCTAGAATGTATGATAGTTTTTGTAATATCCAAAAGGAATTTGGTGTGGGAACATAATGAGGAGAAGGAATAAATATGAATTGGAAAACAATAAAAGAGTATGTATATAGGGGTTGGGGAGGAAGTGGGTGGGCAGGGATGTGGGTAAAAATGAGAATTGACCTGTGTCACATATTGGTACAAATTCCCCAATGTTTTGTGTGATTGTGAGCCATGTATATAATGTACCAATAAAGTTTACTGAATAATGCAAAAAAAAAAATGGAAAAAAGAAAGACCTGGATGCTTCATGGAAGAGGAAAATTCAAGTGACCATCAACATGTTAAGTTCATCAGGTAAATGCAAAATTTGAGCTAGGAGGAAATAGCATTTCATAACTGCCAGGGTGGAAAAAGTTAAAAGTATCAACTTTTAGTGGGACACAGAGTAAAAGGAACTGTTAGACACTGGGTGAGGGCAAACTGGTATAACTGACTAGAGAAATGGGTTGGCAGCACCTTGGCAGTGACTATTTCATGCATCTTTCCTGGCCCAGCAGTTCCACTTCAAGGTCTCTGTGCAATGGGAGAAATGCCCAACAACAGGCCTGCAGTCATACTATATTCATGAAAAAATACTAGAAGCATCAAAATGATAAACTGTTGGACTCACCCTAGGGCACAGTGCAGTAATAAAAATGAATGAGCCACAGCTACAGGTACTAACTACTAGGCATGAATCTCTGGTCCAAGACATAGGTCCCCAGGAAAAGTGTGACAAAAGATTTGTCTACAAAAATTTCAGAACAGTGAAAAAGGCACACAATATTGATTAATTATACATGTGTATGAATGTTATTTGGTGAAACTGAGTAAGAAAAAAGGAATTTGGGACAGTGGTTAATCCTGTGGGGGCAGGAGGAGAAATACCAGGGAATACGCTTGAATACACTTTAAGAACATATATGTGTATATGTGTATAATCATCGTAAGCATCAATTTTAAAAACTATGGCCTCTAATTCTATGAGTGTGACCCAATTGTTGTGATCATCTTCCATGTCTCAGTTTTCAACTTTCTGATAATGTGACCTACATTTCCAAGTACTGCAAGCTCCTGTTTCACGGGTGAGGGTCCAGGGGTTCATTTCTTCCTGCTTTTGAATATCTGGGGAAGGGGGGGGGGGCCCAAGCCTGGTGCTGGCCCAGAGAGCCAGACTGGGCCTTAGCCCTCGCCCAGTCCCTGAGAACACGAATACTCCCTAAGTAATCCCCAAATGACGCCCAGCACCTATCTGGCCCCCAAGTGAAGGCAGCAGAGGCTGAGCCACCCAGTCTCCCGCCCCTCCCTGCCTTCCTGCTCCCTCCCCTTAGGGGGGCAGGCGCCAAGGCTGCGCGGGCTGGGCCAGCCAGGGTCAGCTACAGGCACGCCCCACTCAGTTGCCCTCCGGTAGGACAGGCCACACCCCTACCCGCGTGCTGTGGGGACAGTAGCTCTTGCTGAAGATCATCACTCGGTTATCTTCCAGGAGGCCACGGACAGGGCGCTGCAGCTGTTCGCGGATCTCGGGCAGCTGGCGGGCGGGCCTGGGAGAAGGCGGGCAGGACGCTCGGGCAGGGATGCCAATAGAAGCAAAGGGCGGACTGTGCCCAGGGGACGGGTGGGGACTGGACCCGCTTTCCCGCGGCCAGGAGGGCTCTGCGCTGCAGGCTCTGGAAGCGGAAGAGGGGACGGCAGTTGCTCCAGGGAGGCTGCTGGGAAGCCTAGGTGGGCAGCAAAGGAGATGGCGCCAGAGGGTCTGGAACTTCCAACAGCACCCGCCACCAGCCCGAGGGGGTGGCCGGGCACCCCGCCTCCATTGAGAACCCCGCCCCCATCGAGGGCCCGCCCCCGTCGCGCGCCCCGTGCCTGCCAAGTAGGTCGCTGAACCCGCCATATTCCCGAAAGTTGCGGGAATTTTTCCTGAGGGCGGCCAGGTGTCAAGCATCTGTCAGGATAGGCCAGGCTCAGTGATGTCGCCCAAACTGACCTATGTGCAGCAGTGCGGATGATCTCCAACGTGCAGTGAGATCAGATGTCTCAATTTTCTGTAGGAGGTGCAGGTAGAGCCATCTTTAGGAAAGATGGACAATTTTCAAAGTCTGCATCATGTAAGCTAAATAAAAACATATAGGGCTCGGGACAGTCCGACTTTGATCTCTAGTACCACATACCACAATCTCAGGCGTGGCCACCATGCCCGAAATTCCAGCACCTGGGAGGCAAGGGCAGGAGGATTGCTGTGAGTTCCAGGCTTGCCTGGGCTACAAAGTGAGACCCTATCTCAAAAAACTAAAAAAATAAAAAAACATGTAGCATGTATCCTGGGTGGCTCTTCCTCGGTTCCCACCCTGTGCCCGGCCTAGTCCTGGAACCTCACCTGGGTGGGTGAAGGCGGAGGGTGACACGGGGACAGCCCTGTCTCCCTGGGAGGGGGCGCTCCCCATGGCCCATGGTCTTGAATTTGCAAATTTCGGTGATTTACCCTCCTATCCTTGCTCCATGGAGCTGGCCACACTGACCGTGCATTCCACAAGCATGCTCCTCCCCTGAGGAAAAGTGTGAGGCAGTAGAAGTCTTGAAGTGTATGTTGATTGTGACATTTGAGCATACGCATCTGTCAAAATGCACTGAATTATGTGTTTCCTTGAAATGGAGGCAATTCATTGGGTATATGTTATGTCCCAATAAAGCTGATAAAATAAAGCAACCAGAAAAAAAATCATACATGTCTTAGAAGACATTTTTATTTTTGTGTAGTTCAGGCTGGCCCTCAGCTCACTATGTAGCCCAGGTAAGCTTTGAACTCAGCAATCCTCCTGCCTCTGCCTCCCAAGTGTTGGGATTACAGGCTGAGCCATCATGCCCAGCATTTGTGGTATGTGGTATTAATGGCTGGTGGGTGTGAGTCACCATGCCCAGCATTGTATGTGGTTACCGGGATCGAACTCAGGGCCTTGCGCTTGTGAGGCAGGTGCTGGAACCACTGAGCTAAATCTCCAGCCCTGTTATAGGTTTTTTTGAAACAACATAACACTTTATAGTGCAGGCTGGCCCTGAGCTCACTATGTAGCCCATGACAGCCTCAGACACACAGCAATTCTCCTGCCTCTGCCTCCTGGGTGCTAGAATACAGGTGTGAGCTACCATACCTGGCATTGTGGTATGTGGTAGTATTTTAGGTAGAAAGCCAGCTAGACATATGTAGACAGATAGATAGGGCCAGCTCTTGAAAGACTTGCAAGAAAAAAAGAGACCAGAGGGACAGCTACAAAGGCCCGCCCAATGATATCTGAGCCCTGGGAGTCCTACTATGGGAGATACTCTGTGGCCAGGGCCCTTTTGAGGGCCACAGAGATGATCTTGCTGCTCAGATAATATCTTGCAAACATACCTGTCCTGCCTTCCTCTCCGACCACATCAAAAATCTCATCGAGGACCTCCTTAATTTTGACCCTGCCATGTGGCCAACTCTGCAGGATGTATGCAGCACCCGTGGGTCTCAGCTGTCTGGCCCCCAACTGTCCCTCCCAGCAGCTCTCTGACGTGACAGTACTGGCCATTGAGAGTCTGATGGCAATGATGGGTTTTGACCTAAAACATGTAAAGACCTCTGTAAGGAAGAGGAAGTTCAACCATGCCATGGCCATGTATCTGCTCCTGGAGGAACAGGCTCTGTGGGGACTGGGGAAGCCTCTGCCCCAGGAGCAGGAGGAAGATGGGAAAGCAGAGAAAATACCATCCTCCTCCAGTGATATTGTGCCATCTTCACCTGTCATCAGAAGTATGGAAGCCAGTGAACACACCCTTGGCACTGGCCCCTCACTACCTGAGGTGAAGTCTCCAGAACAACAGGGAATCACAGACTCCCAGCCACCCATTCCTGTGCATTGGATCCCCACTGCCAAAGAATCCTTCTTCCCCAGCCTGACCGGCCCACTCAGTCCTGCAGAACACAGTCTGACCAGCCCCCTTGGCCCTGAGGGACCCAGCCTGACCGTCCCACCCACCAGAGACAATTGTGGTGTGTCCCACCAGTTTATCCTGAGGGCCTCCTGCTCCAGCACCAATACCACCTCTGCCCCTCCCAGCCATGGATCATGAGTCTGGAAACAAATAAAAAAGAGAATTGTAGGCTGTCTGCGGGGCCTGTGCTGCTGCCTGCCCCGCCAGGGGCACCAGTGACACAAGTGGCCCCTATGGAGGACCCAGCCAGGAGAGACCCAGACAACACTGGAGGAGGTAGGATGTTCAGGTCCTTCCTGGCTTTCATTTTCAGGTATCCTGGCAGAACTGCAGGGAGGGGAGAGGGATGGAGGAGCTGTGGTCAGAGGGGAGAGTCTCTGATGGACTGAAGACTTCTTGTGGGGACACCACAGAGGAGGAAGGCGGTGACCACAGCCAGCAGTGCCATCCGGTGTTTCCAAGTAAACAGTTGTCTCACGTGACTCCTGGCATTTTTGGTGCAGATCCAGGAGAAGCGGCCAGGTGGATGCGGACGTCCTGCTCACCACGGACCAGCCACGCAGCAGGAAGCCACAGTGAGTCACCTTGCAGCCCTCTGTTAGGGAGCCCAGGGGGGAGGAGAAGCCAGGTCCCCTATGTGTCCTGTAGGAGGGAGGTGGGTGCACAGCACGGGAGGCCATGGAGGTGTCAGGAGCTGGGAGCAGAGGGAGGAAGATGGAGGAGCAGCAGGAGGGGACCACCTGACGTGTGTCCCACTGCCCAAGGAGGCTCCCCCAGGACCAAGGAGTGTTGGGCACCTTGGGTCCCCAGAGCACAGCCTCCTCAGCAGGGCCGGTCAACGTGGGGGTGGGTGAGGTGGGGCTTGTGGAGACAGCCTGGACTTCACCCCACAATCCTCCGAGGCCAGGGGCTTCTCCGTGTCCTCCCCACACACCGCATGGTGGGCTCGTGTGTGAGGGCTTCTGCTTATAAGACATTGGGATGTCATAGCCAGTATGGGAGCCCAGGCGAAGGGTGGCTGTGCTGCTTGTTCTGCGGACCTGGACACGGTGCTGCTGCCCTGGCCACTGTGCAGAAGCCTGGACGCGCTATGCTGTAAGTGGCCCAGCCACATGCAGAGGCGGCCCTGAGCATCTGGCCAAGAGCCAGCTGCTGCATCAACTCCTGCAGTGTCCGCAGCATCGCGGCGTTAAAATTGAGGAGGTCCTCTATGTGACAGGGACCACCCCAGCCCGGGTACAAGACAGGTGTGTGGCAATGACCCTACATATCCCCAGTGTCAACCATCAAGCATCCTCTTCACTCTGTAAACTTCTGTGGCCCTTTCACCATTCTCTGGGCCCCTCACCATCTATGGCATTGACACTGCATTCTCTGCTGCCACCGTGTGGACACAAGGAGGAACAGCAGCAGCAAGGATGGGCTGGGTCCCAGCTCCTTGAGAACCTTCTGTCCTCACTGGGGCTTCTGGGCCTCTGCAGAGTGTGACTGTGGGGAAAGGAAAGGACACTGGAAGGTATGAGATTTGGGATAAGGCGGGAGTGTGTGGGAGGTTTGTGAGGAGCTGGGGTGGGCAAATGCTGAACCCCTGCTGCCCTCAGTTTCTTGAGACTCGGCCTCTGGCCTGGGTGCGTGGCCTCCCTAAGAGATGCAGAGCAGATGTGCTATGGTCTGTCCAGGACTCTAACTTTACACCATTAATCTGACTTTAGAGAATTCCTTTCGGGAGGTGATATATCTTTTTTAAAACTGATTTTATCAGTACATTTTATATACATGTTGTGATCACAAGCAACATTGAAAATTTGTACCAGTACATGATACGACTTAATCTCATTTTTTCCCCATTCCCCTGCCTCCCAAATCCCCTAACCCTGTGTACATATGTAAGCTTTGCTTCCTTTTTTTTGAGACAAGGTCTCGCTTTGTAGCCCAGGCTAGCCCTGGGCTCACTATGTAGCCCAAGCAAGTCTGAACTCAGCAGTCCTCCTGTCTGCCTCCTGAGTGCTGGGATTACAGGTGTGAGCCACCACACCCGGTTTTGTTTCCTTTTTTTAATCATCAAATTTTTTTCTTTCCCTTCTTACCCTACCCTCCCTTTTCCCTTTGAATATTTTATTGTTTTGCAATACCTATCATACATTTTAGATCTCATTTACACCTTCAGTTCCTCATACCAGACAAAATATATGGTATTTATATTTTTGTGAGGACATGATACATCTTGATTCTTCTTTTTTTAAAATTGAATTCTTTATTGGCACATTTTATATATACACCTCAAAATCACACATAACATTAAGGAATTTGTACCAGTATAAGACACAAGTTAATTCTCATTTTTACCCACATCCCTACCCACCCACACCTCCCCACCCCTTATATACATGCTCTTTTATTTTCTTTCAGAATCATATTTATTCCTTCTCCTCTTTATGTTCCCACACCAAATTTCCTTTGGAAATTTCCCATTCTACAAAAACTGTCATACTTTCTAGAGCTCATTTACATCTACATATGCTCATATCAAAGAAAAGATCCAATATTTGCATATCTGTGATCTATTTATTTCACTTATTAGTGTTCCTCCAGGTGTATCCATTTGCACATAAATGAATGAATCTTGTCATTCTTTTTTTTTTTTTTTGAGACAGGGTCTTGCTTTGTAGTTCAGGCTGGCCCTGAGCTCACTATGTAACCCAGGCAAGCCTCAAACTCAGCAATCCTCCTGCCTCTGCTTCCCGAGTGCTGGGATTACAGGCATGAGCCACCATGTCCAGCACTGTGGTACATGGTATTGATTGCTGGTGGGCTTGAATCATCATGCCCAACATTGTTGTATGTGGTTACCGGGGATTGAACTCAGGACCTTGTGCTTGCAAGGCAGGCACTGGAACCACTGAGCTAAATCTTCGGCCCAATCTTGTCGTTCTTTATGGCAGAATAATACTCCATTTAAGAAAAACCACGTCATCTTTATCCAGTCTCCAGTTGATGGGCATCTGGGTTGTTTCCAAGATTGAGCTATCACGAACTGAGCTGCTATGAACAAGGGTGTACATATGTCTTTCCAATGTGATTTTTAAAATTCCTTTGAGTATATTCCTAGCAGGGCGATAGCAAGGTCAAATGGGACCCCTAGTCCTTGTTTTCTGAGGAATCTCCACACAGATCTCCACAATGATTGCACCAGTCTACAATCCCACCAACAGTGGAGAAGGGTTCCTTTCTCCCCACAGGCTCACCAGAATCTATTGTTGGTTGATTTTGTAATAGCAGCCATTCTTTGTGGAGTGAGATGAAATCTCAGTGTTTCTTTCATTTGCATCTCTCAAATGACCAGTGATGTTAAGCATTTCTTCATATGTTTCTTGGCTGCTTTGACTTCTGCCTCTGAGAAGTGTCTGTTCAATTCAGATGCCTATTTTTGAATTGGGTCTTTAAACTTGGGGAGGCTGATCTGTTTAAGTTCTTTATATATTGTAGATAATAGCCCTTTGTCTGATAAACAGCTAGTAAAGATTTTTTTTCCCATGTGTTGGTTGTCTTTTAGCAGTGCCAGTGACTTCTTTTGCTATGCAGAGCTTTTCAGTAGGATGAGATCCCATTAGTTGACTCTTTCTGCTAGTTCTTGTGCTATAGAGGTTTTACTCATAAAGTCTCTGCCTAAGCCAATGTCTCCAAGAGTTTTACTTAACCTGTTTTCCAGCAGGCTTGTTTCTGTTTTAATGTTTAAGTCTCGAATCCATTCCCCCAGGCCCATCTCTTCCTTGACCCTTCTTCCTCTTATTTACAAGTAATTTCTTCCCTTCTTTCTTTCTATTCTCCTTTTCTAAAATGTCTTTTTCTCCCCCCTGCCTCCCTTGTTCCCCTTCCCATTTGAACATTTTATTCCTATTTCACAGTATCTATTATGCATTTTGCTCCTTATTTACTCTTTCATTTTCTCACACCAGAGAAAGAATATGATATTTAAACTTGTATGTCTGGTTTATTTCACTCAAGAATAAGCCCACAGGACTTGTTAGCTCAGTGGTTCTGGCACCTGCCTAGCTAGTGCAACATCCCTGGTTGGATCCCCAGTAACCACGTAAAATAATACCAGGCATGGTGACTCAGGCCCACCAGCAATCAGTACCACATACCACAATGCCAATCATGGTGTCTCACACCTGTAATCCCAGCACTAGGGAAGCAGAGGCAGGAGGACTGCTTAGTTTCAGACTTGCCTGGGCTCCATAGTGAGCTCAGGGCCAACCTGAACTACAAAGTGAGACCCTATCTCAGGGAAAAAGTACATGGCCTCAAAGTGCACCCATTTACCTAGGAATATCTCTAGTTTATGCTACTGTATTGTATGGCCGAGTACTACTCCATTGTATGAAAAGAAGCACATCTTTACATGTTTATCCAATGATGGAGATTTGAGCTGTTTTTGAGATTGAGCTTTTAGAAATTGCCACTATCAACGTGAGTGTGCATATATATCTGTGGTATGATGCTTTTCATTCATTTTGTTGTCGTTTTTATTTAGTTTTTTTTTTTTGAGACGGGGTTTGCTTTGTAGTTCAGGCTGGCCCTGAGCTCACTATGGAGCCCAGGCAAGCCTCAAACTCTCAGCAATCCTCCTGCCTCTGCCTCCCAAGTGCTGGGATTAGAGGTGTGAGTCTCCACTCCCAGCAATGTGGTATATAGTAAGAGGGAACTGAACTCAAGACCTTATGCTTGCCAGACAGGCACTGGAACAACTGGACTAAATTGATGTTTTAGTTATAGCTGCTCTTTTCAGAATGAGGAAGACTCTCAGCATCATTTTTATTTGTATCTCTCGAATGACCAGTGGTGTTAAACACTTTTGCACATAATTATGTGCCATCCCAATTTCTTATCTGAGGAGTGTCACTACATTTCACATGCTCACTTGTGAATTAGGTGTTTATCTGTTTTTGCAGTACTGGGATTCAAACTCAGGCCCTTGTGCTTATAAGTTTTAACTGCTTGCTTTGCCTGGTGGGTTCATTCTGTTGGGGTTTATGGAGTTGTAGTACTGCTTGTCTCTTTCTATAATGTGCTCCAGAATGTTTTTGGAGTACTGGTTTGGTGGCCAAAGATTTCTTCAGGTATTCTTTGTCATGAAAATATCCCATTTCTCCACTGAGTTTGAAAGATAGTTTTTTGAGGTCCATCAACTAGGTTGGAGTTTATTTTCTTTTAGGGTTTGGAATACTTCACTTCCATCTATGCTTGATGTAAAGGTTTGTGTTGAGCAGTCCACTATGATTTTGAGGGAATATTTGTATCTTTTCTCTAACAGTTTTTAACAGTTTGTTCCTTATGTTGAATTTCTGGAATCTTGACTAGTACATATCTTGCCACAGATTTTTTAAAATCATGGGTAATTGGATTTTTATATACCCCTCTTATCTCAACGTCAAAGTCTATTTTCATGCTTGGGAAATTTTCTGACATTACTTCTATGAACAGGTTTTTCAGGTCGTTTGTGTTATCTCTTGTTTTTTTCATTCACTCCAATCAATCTTATGTTGCTCTATGCATCATTAGTATCTGTTGGATTATTTTTTCCTTTCCTATTTTTTTTGAAATCTTTCTTCTCATCAGCAGTAACCACAATCTTGTCTTCTAGATCTGATATTCTGTCCTCATATTGGTTCATTCTGCCACATAGACATTCAGTAGTTTTTAATCTGCTGGATATTTCTTTGTATCTGTGTGATGCGTTGTTTCCTGTGTTTGCCATTTACAGTTTCCATCACTTTTCTGAACTCCTCTTTAAAAAAAAATCTGACCTATTCTAGATTCACAAATTATGTCTTTCATTATGGTCATTTCTGTAATTCTTTGAGAAATTACTTCTGATATGATTTTTTTTCTAGAGCTTGTTTCATCTGTTTTATTACTTCTATTTTTACTATTTCTGAGAGTCTAGATGGGTGGTTTTTAAATTGTTCCACCTCACTGCCCCTTAGGTTTGCCTTTGGTGCCCTGACAACTTCTTCACTTTGCTGTATTACAAGGTCCAAAGTCTTGATTCCAAATCTTTGAGAGGGCATTTCTATGCTGCTCACCATCATGCCATGTTCTTGGTAGTCCTGTGGTTGACTTTCAAGAGTGTAGGTTCTTTTTTTTTCTGAGACAAGTCTTTCACCATGAAGTCCATGGGTGTCCTTGAATTCACCATTTATCCCAGGGTGGTCTCAAACACACAGCAATCCTCCTGTCTCAGCCTCTAGAGTGCTGGGATTATAGGTATCAACGACTATGGTTAGCCAAAGGGGTAGCTTTCTGAGAAGGATACTGTTGTCTTTCTATTTTTATTTTTCTTTTTTTTTTATTGAATTCTTTATTGGTACAATTTATATACATCTCAAAATCACATATAACATTGGGAAATTTGTACCAGTATATGCCACAAGTTAATTCTCATTTTTACCCATATCCCTACCCACTCCCCCTCCTCCCCCTTTATACATGCTCTTTTATTTTCTTTCTGTATCATATTTATTCCTTCCCCTCATCACATTCCCACACC
>PVIC010019277.1:12701-30811 GCA_004025085.1 Thryonomys swinderianus | reverse complement strand
CTCCCATTCCCAGCCTCTTGTGGTATTTTATGAGTGTTTAGTATACCGGATGTGAACGTGCACTTACCGCACTGGGCAAAAAGCAGGAGAAACCAACTAGGGTATTTTATCTTAACTGGAAAGCTACCAAGACTCACAGAGTCCAAGCTGGAGAATCAGGCTTGAAAAAATAAGCCGAAATCAAATGAAATGTAGAAATTTGGCTGTGGGGACCACAGAAAAGGTCACATTATAGATGCAATCTGTTCTGTGTGCAGCCATGGCTGTAGGGATGGCCTTGACTTTCACCAAGGCAGAGGGAATTCTGGTTCAAGCCGGATGTCAATTAGGGAGTCTCCAGTGGAGCAAAGTAAAGGATGCAGGAACGACTCCAGGCGCAAGCAGGCGTCTGATCTTTGACGACAGGCCAGAAACAATCACTGGAGAAAAGGTAACCCCTCTAACAAATGTTACTGGGAAGGCGGGGTAAGGGGAAAAATGAGAATCTCAATGTGTCATGTACAAGTACAAATTTTCACTGTTGAATGTGATCATACTGCATGTATAAAATGTAACAATGAAGTCAATTAAAAAATAAAAATGTGTAACTGGCTTGTAAAAAAAATGTGTTACTGAAAACTGGTTAACCACATACAGAAGACTAAACATAGACCCATATCTCCCACCCTGTACTAAAATAAATAAAAATGGGTTAAAACCTAGATATTAACACAGAACCACTGAACCTCTGGAAGATAAAAACAGGTAAAATTCTTGAAGGTATAGGCAAGAACTTTCTGAATAGAACCCCAGTTACACAAGAAATTAACTCTAAGAATCAAGAAATAGGTTTATATCAAATCAAAACTCTTGCACAGCAAAAGAAATAACCAGCAGAACAGGAGACAATTTTTGCCAGACACTCGTCAGATAGAGGAATAAGATTTAGAGATTATAAAGATCTCTAAAAATTAAAACTCCCCAAATAAAAAGCCCAAATAAGGCTTGGGAATAGAAATGAATAGTCATATTTCAGAAGAAGCACAAATGACCTATAAGTTCATGAAAAAACGTTCACATCTTTATTAGAGAAAGGCAAGTCAAAATAGCACTGAGATTCTGACTTATTCCTTTAAGAATGAACTCAGAAGCAACAAATATTGATAAATCTGCGGGGGGAAGGAATCCTATATTATTAGTTGAAATGTAAACTAACACAGCCATCATGGGAATCAAAAGCATAAAAATAGAAATTCTGTTCTCTCCAGCTACACTCCTTCAGGGTATGCTCCCCAAATAATTAAAAACATCATATTACAGTGATACATGGAATGAGATGCTTACAGTACCACAGCACACAAAGCCAAATCTTGGAAATGACTTCTATGCACATCAATAGGTGACTGGGCAAAGAAAATTTGCACTATATTCATATGAGAGTACTACTCAGCCACAGAGAAGGATACATTTGAGTCATTTGTAGGAAAATGGATGCATCTTGAGACCATAATGCTAAGTGAAATAACCACATACTGAAAATTAAATATCACATGATTTTTCTCATATCAGAAACCTGAAGTATGGATAATTTAAAGAACAAAATGAAGGACAGACAATAGGAAACAAGGAAGTAGACCTTTTGTAGATGGGAAGGGGACCTATGGGTAAAGGGTGAGAAGGGGGGGAGGAAGCAAAGAGGACTAGTATATCCGGTGATGAATGTATTCATTCACAATCACAGACCTGTATTAATAAAAATAAAATAAAGAGATCTCTACCCTGTATGTTTCCCCAGTCTCCTGCCTTCTTAACCGACATAATTAGTTTTCCTTTGTGTAGAGATGGATGAATCGAACCTCCAGAATCCTAAGAATGATTCTTTTCCCCTGTGAACTCTGAAAACTCGGAAAGCAAATCAGCGTGCACAGGAGCCATGCTCCTGACTCCCAGAGACGATGCCTAATAAACAATTTCTAGCATATTGTGGCTGATAATAATTGCTCACTTAAGGGTCTCAAAGCTTTAATTTAGCAATTCTGTAATCAATGGCAGTTTTCACCTGAAGATGGCACAAGGGCGGGTGACAGAGAAAGACAGTAAATTCCCTCCATGTTGCCAATTCCAGGAATAAAGGAAGGGGAGAAAATTTGCCAGGTTTGTGACTGGATGGAAATGGGAAGTAGAGAGGGGCTGGATCTAGATTGTGCAGGTAGGCACAGAAAAGAGACCAGGAACGTTAGGGGTGGGATTCTTTCGTCGTGGATGATGGCTATCCTCCTTCTGTACGCAGCCTCCCAGATATTCAGCTGGATTCCCAGTTGGCTCTCAAAACTATTCAGACAAGATTTTTCTTTAGGCTTATGAGGATTAAATTTTCAAAAAAAAAAAAAAAAAAGTCCCAGCACAGGATGATCCTTCCCAAACAGTGTCAGTTTTTGCATACCTTTCCAGTTTCTCTTAACTCACAGGCTTTGGTCTGTACGCTTCCTGGATCCAGATGATATATTCACTTTCCAATTTTGTCTTCTCTCTTCCTCTTCCCCTTTATCCTGTTCCTCCTTCTCCTTCTCTTTCTTCTTCCTCTCTCCTCACTCTGTCTGTCTCCCCTTCCCCTACTCCCAGTACAGGGGATTGAACGCAGAGCCTCACACATCTTAGGCAAGTTCTTTGCTGCTCAGCTACATCCCCAGCCCTTTTTAATTTTAATTTTGAGATAGAGTTTCACAAAATTGCTCAAGCTGGCCTCAAACTTGTGCTCCTCCTTCTTCAAGCTCCCCAGTAGCTGGTTTTACTTTATCCAGTTTTCCACATCTCTTTCTACTCTGTTGCCTGTCAAAGCTTTTGCTTATCCATGACAGCAGTAGTGTCCTGAGAGACTACACCTTGCAGGACAGGACTTAGCTCCATCAGTTGGCATTCAAGGAAGCCCCTGAATGAAACCACTCTTGCAGCTCGGATGTTGCCCTGGAATGTAGATTGCTCTGTCTTTCATCACCATATAACTTTGTATGTCCTGCCCTCACTTTGGGGTTATCAGAGAGCCTCAGAACCCACTCAGTAAGCTGAACACCAAGCCCAAGTGGGCATTCACAATAGCAGTCATGTTCTATCTTCCTCCCAGTGATTGCTTTGTGATGAGCAGAGGAGGGAGCTATTTATACACCATGATTTTTTATGGTACCAGAAGTGCATGACCTGAAGTATTTCCTCTCACACTTTTGCTCAGGGCCAAGATTTCTACACCAGCCATAGGGAGTCACAGTACTATGGGGAAAAGCCATAGTAGGACTTGGAATCAGAAGATCCACATCTTTGATTCCTGGCTCCACCCTTCTTTTTGTGACACTGGGTAAGTCATTAAGCTTTCTGAGCCTCAGTTTAGTATTAAAAGCAAATAAAAAGCTAGATCTAATGTTGTCTTGTGCAATAGAGTAACTATGGCCTAAAAAAAGCCAATTATACATTTCAAAATAACTGGAAGATAGGTTCTAACACAAGAAATGGTGATATTCAAGAGGCAGAAATGCTAATAATCCTAATTTAATCATTACATGTGGTTTGCATGTATCTAATTATAATGCCATATCATATAAATAAATACATAGATTGTATTCCAATTAAAAATATCATGAAAAGATTTTGAAAAGTCTAAAGACTTGTTTATATACGAATTATTTTGATTTTCATTTATTCCATCCTTGAAGACATTTTAGCTTCCAGAACCATATTTAATTTTATATATTCATTGGAGGGGTACAATTTTATGCACAGAAAATAACACCTTATACCTCACAAGTTGAAAATAAGTACCTGAAAAGGTTCCACAGTGACAGTCCTAGAAAAATCTGGAAGCCACTGGAGAAGTGGCTTTCTTCTCTGAGACCTATGCCCCACAAAAAAATCTTTATGACTGCTTCCTCCACCCAGAGTCCAACAAGACTATACTGGAGGTATGGTGAATCACCCAGGTGTATGCCTGTCCACCTGCTTATATAATACATATCCCATAAAAACCTCATTGCATCACACTTTCTGCCACTTGCTGGGTATGCCAGCGTGTATCCCTGCCCTCGTAGAGCAAACACGCATAGACACAAACAGGTGTGTAACAAGTCTCTTCTGATATAAATAGATGTTTGGATGAGCAACGTGCCCTGTGACATGGGAACATACAGGAGAGCGATTGCCCAGATAAGCCGGGTCACAGAAGACGTACCACTAGGCAAGGCCACACGTGAGTGAACAGAGTAGGCAGGGTTAAGGGAGGCAGTGGGAAGAGCACTCCAAGCAGACTGAGTAGCAATGGTGAGAGTATGGAGGTGACCAAAATAGAATCTATTTAAGAAATGGAAAGCCATTTGGTGCGGATGACACACGTAGTGTGAAGAAAAGAAAGTTGGAGAGGGAAATGGATCTGTGTATAGATCTTTAAAGGTCTTAACCTTCAGGCAGGAAGCAATGGGTCACAGAAAGGTTTTATGTAGGAGACTGGCATTCACTACTGCGTGACTCAGAATGCAGTAACATAACTCAAGGTTTGACTGATCGCCCTGCACACCCACTAGGCTGTGAGTTGTGGAAGAGCCAGGTCATGTGCTATATCCTGACTGCCTGGCCTGTAGGAGATAGGATATTAATATCACTGGAGATGAAAAAAGCTTGCAGCCCCTACTTCTTCTTCTTTTTTCTTTTTTCTTTTTTTTGAGACAGGGTCTTGCTTTGTAGTTCAGGCTGGCCCTGAGCTCACCATGGAGCCCAGGCAAGCCTCGAACTCAGCTATCCTGTCTCTGCCTCCCGAGTGCTGGGATTGCAGGCATGAGCCACCACGCCCAGCACTGTGGTATGTGGTATTGATGGCTGGTAGGCGTGAGTCACCACGCCCAGCATTGTATGTGGTTACCGGGATCGAACTCAGGACCTTGCGCTTGCGAGGCAGGAACTGGAACCACTGAGCTAAATCTCCAGCCCCCAGCCCCTACTTCTTTACCTCTTGTACTAAACTGGCATGAAATTAGGAGTTCAATAGAAGCCAGGAAGTACGTGCTTCCTTTCAGTATAGAGGTACTGACAGAACTTTTACTTTCTCTCCTGGGCTCCTAGAAGGGCACAGTCTGAGTTCTCCGGAGGATGCTGAGGTAAGGGGTAGCTCCTACCAGGTCATGAGCCCCCTCGTTAGTCCCCGCGAGGGATGTGGCCACTACTTCCTCCCACACTTATGGTGCACAGAATTCACCAGACTTAGCACCCTCCCCGGAGCAGCGCTCCCTCTCAGCACAACTCCCTGGAAGCTCCCACCAATGAACCAGTTTGCTCTTGAGAAGAAATCTACTGTCTGTTCCAGGGCTATGTACCTTCCCAGTGCTCCACAGCACAGAAAAGACTTTATTCCAGCAATTTTATTAGCATTCTATGAACTTCCTGTGAGTAATTTTCCGATGGTAATGTTGTGATTAAAGGGTTTCATGTCAAAACAGTCATGTTTCATGATTAGTTCTGAGGCCCACAGCCTTGAGCAGCTAGAGTCAGAAATAGGCTACTTAAAGTAGATACTTCTGGGCCATATCCTAGTCCTACTCTTCAGTGTCTGAAATGTCCGTATTTTATCTCTCAGTGCAAAAACATGGGGCACCCTCAAAACTAAAGTAATATTGGCAATCAGATTACAGTTGTACCTGGCTTATACTCATCAAGTCTTGCTTCTGTTTCCACTCTTCTTACTACTTTCATTCTAAAAGGGAATGCTGAACTATTGTGAATGCCTTTTTAATCAAAACCTCTTTCATTAGAAACATGTCAACGATACTTGAATCTTGTGCGTTCGTCTCGGAGAACCTTAATGATAAGTGACAATTTATAAAGCCTAAAATGGCCATCACCATCAGGCGACAATTTCCTGAACTACAACAATTGTCCCCAGGAAATCTGACCAAGTTTTAATGACCTTGCAGTGCAACCTCCTTCATCTCTTTCTTGTGTTAGGTTCTCTTACTTTCTCTGCCCCTCACAGCTTACCATAGTTTACTTCCTGTATCTCTTACTTGGCTCTGCAGTCTGTCTCTGTCTCTGTGTATGTTTCTTCGTATTGCTCTTTGTGTTTCTAACATTTTGTTCTGTCCCTTGATCTTCCCACCTTTACTTTACGATCTCTATCAATACCTCCCATGCCCCTACCTCCTGTTGCCCCTCCCTCTCCGAGGTAGAAGCCATTAAAGCTGCTCCACATGCTTTCTTCCCACTGGCACATTGCTAACGGTGACTCCTTGCCGCTCTCACTAGAAATAGCTTTTGCCTTTTGTTGCCAAATCAGAATCTTCTCAGCAGTGAAAATGTGGCTTATGAAAGCAAGTGCCTTGTAATTAAATAAATGGGTAATTTCAGTGTTTTTATTTTTATTTTTCTTCCTAGGGATTTTCTCAGTAACAGGAAGGAACAGATAGCAGTACTTTAACACCTATTGATAGAGAGGATAAAATAAGTTAGTCTATATTTAAGTTTTATTTGGGTATTTGTGATCATTAATAAGAAGGGAAGGAAACATCTGTCCTAGAAATGAGAAGATGAGAAGGAATGGAGAAAAAAAAATCGGCTGCATCAGTTAAGACTGCTGGGAAAAGATACGACTGGCAAAAAAAGTGGTTGAGTTGTAGCTTAGAGAGGAGTGAAGAGAAAGAAGAGTTTCAGCAAACGCGCCAGAGGATGGAGTGGCGCTGGGGAGGAAGGCCCACGGGGACAGATGGGGACACAGTGTGGCCTTTCCAGACCACTGGACGCCTCGAGGGGAGAGGGAGCCGGGAAGCAAGCGGGCAACCCGAGTCGGAGTGGAGCCCCGGCCCGCACCCCGCGGTGGGCCTCTGGGGTGGGAAAGAGATTGGCTTCCGGTCATTCTCCCAGACCCCTAGGCAGAAGCACCAACGAGGCTACACCACGGAAAACAAAAGCCACACAAAGTGTTGACTCCCAGAACTGGAGCAGTGGGCTCAGCGACCCTGGGGGCTTCTGTCCCTGCTGAGGGCACAGAGCGGCTGGGAAGCCCGCCCAGATAGGCCGTCTCCGGGAGCCACGGCGGCAGCCCCCTGCCCACTTCACCTCTTGTTTGCTCCTCCTTACTTTCTCTTCTGCCTCTCATCTCCTTTTCACTTGTCTTGTCCTCTCTCCTCTCTTTCTTCCCTTCCTCTCCTTTTCCATCTCTCTTCTTTCTCTATGTCTTGTATTTATATCCAGTGCAATTCCCAGTGTTGCCAAGGTTTGAATATATTTCTGTTAGTCCTACTTATAGGAGCCATGATGAGTTCATAGCAACAGAGAACAAACACTATCTTCACTGAAAAGATTGCAAACTCCTCAAATGAAGTGACACTTGTCCCTGGGAATAAGGAGTTAACCAACCTAAAAATAATCAAATTTCATAGGTGCGTGATATAATTTTTCTTATATAAAATGCTTTCATAATGTCTCAATATCACTATGAAATGATTAGGTAGATATCTTCTAATAAAAGTGCACTACCTTAAAATGTGAACTTTAGGATTCTGATTTTCTTTAATTATTCACATTATATTTTAAAAACTAAATGTCTTAGATTTTTTTCTTAGCAAGTGACTTTTTTGGTCTTATTTTATGCTAATGTTTCCATCTAGCAAGATATCTAAACCCTCTTACCCAGTGGATGTGCACAGCTCCTAGTCATTCTCCCAGAAGTAAGGTGTTGACTTTGATAAGTAGTTATCTTTCATGCACTTTTATTATATTTACCTCACAGAGGCTTGTGTGACATCATGAGTAACCATGACATTAGAATCAGAACTCCTAAATTCCATTCTCACTAATTTCACTTGCTTTATAATCTTGGACAAGCCATATAATCTCTCTGGGTATCACTTTCCAATACTGTTATAAAGAAGTTCAAGATTTCTACCTCACAGGGTTTTTGCGAGGATTAACCTAAAACTCTGTGTCTGGAATACAGTAAGTAATGAAAACATTGTAAGCATCCTGGTCGTCGCAATTGTTGTTATAATATTCAATGTAGCTTTATGATCTATTAAGTTATATAACTATAAAACTTATTACTTTATGTGGATCTATGAGGAACTATTTTGTGTCTCTTGAGATCTCCCTTACTTGTGAGATAATTCCAACCAAATAGCTTTTATTCATTCAGTAAGCACTTATTGAGTAACTTTTTCCCAGGAACAATTTTAGATGTTACAGTTATAGTGATGAAAACACAGAGTCTCTCATTTTATGATGCTTGCATTCTAGTAAAGAAAGACAAAATGTTAAGGATGAATAAGAAAAAAATACCAGATTGTGATAAGATACTTAAATAACATACTGCATGGAGTGCTACCAAGGAGGCAGAGACAACTTGGGTTTGGGGGACAGAGACGGCTTCTCTAGACATTTGGCTGAGGAAAAGAAACCAGTCATGCAAACATTCTGGGCAGAGATGAGCAAATGCAAAGGCCTGAAGGCAGATAACAAATCTGACAGTTTCAAGGAAAGAAGAATTAATTAAGGAAGACGAAGAGTTGGACAGAAGGACAGGGCCAGATCATAGTCTTGTGGGGCATGATGAGAAGTCTAGATTTTGTTTTTTATTGTGCAAGTAACTGTTGGAAATTACTGGGAAAAATGGCATTGTCTCATTATGTCATTCAGATCCTAAAAAAGAGTGTTGTGTATGCTATGTGGAGGTGGAGATAATATTACAGGTCATGAAGAGTAAAGCAAGGAGACCGCTTAGGAAGCTGTTGCGATAGGCCAGGGTAGGGAAAGAGGATACAGGAAGAGTGTAAGGACATATTTTAGAGGTAGAACAAGCAAGGTTGGGCAATAGTTTGGACGTCAGTTTGCAAGATAGAGGAGAGCTGGGAAGAGACAGGTTTCTGGCTAAGCCATTGAAAAAGCCAATTGGTGGTGCCGTTTGCGGGAGATAGAGGTGGGAGAAGTGAGTGTTGCTGGACAACCAAGAGGCACTGTTGAACAGACAGCCAGATATACAGATACAGAAGTCGGGGCCAGGGTTATACATTTACACGTCACCTAGCATAATGGTATTTAGAGCCATGCGGCTAGATGAGATCACTGAGAGAAGGAATAGCTAAAGACAAGAAAGTGGCTTGATGCCAAGATTTAGAAGTCAATTAGAAGAGGACAGTCTAACAAAAGGTAATTCATTAGCCAGATAAACAACTCCATTTGTGCAAGAGAGACACAAAAGAACTCTAGGTTACCAATGCCATCAGGACTCTGTCTTCACAACTCTGTTCTTCAAACTAATCTGATTCCATCTGTAGTCTTTAGAATGGTTTTCTTTGAAGTAAGTAGGCACTGGAAGTTCTGAATTCCATGTAAACAATGCATGAGAAAAATCAAAGTCTTCTTTCCAATTTGAGTGTGTAATATTTGAAGGATGATCATACTTTCAACCAATCATAAGTCAGGAGAACGAATTAGAGCCAATCAGTTGATTGGCCCAGGCTGGTCACATGCTCCATGGAGCCTAGAATGAAGGTTTTTTTTTTTTTTTCCCCAGAGAAAGGGGTACATTTCATTTGGTGTCGGGATCAATGAGATAGGCATATTTTTCAATTTTAATCTCTCTCCTAATTATAAACTCGATGTGTCTATACATCTCTCCAAATAAAGTACGGCACAATGGTTTGGGTTTTAGTTCTTCTTCTTGTTTGAAATCTTTAAGTGTAAATAAATAAATTTGCTCTTATCTAAGTTTGGGTTGATATACTCAATATTTATCTTGAAAAGTACATTGATCATGGAAAAAACTACAAGGAAGGAGAAGAAAACCAAAGCATCAAGAACATTCTGTCTACTCAGAGTCATACTACTTCAGAAATAATGTGCTTCCAGAGGCTCTAGAGAAGCTGGTGTCCAGGTTTAGATGGTCTTTCCCAGGATCAGCACATCTCAGGGGACATTAGATGACCACTTGTGTATCACCCTGCCTATCCAGGGCTCTTCCTCTACAACAACAGGCTGAGCTAATACCAAAGGAAGAGACCAGCTGGTTCTTGCCAATTCTTCTGCAATTGGAACCTTGTCACCTACTTAGTAATTGCCCCTTTTTACTCTAGTTTGGGCCAGTTCCAAATTTTTAAAATTCATTGTGCAAAAAAAAAAAAAAATGGAAGTATGCAACTTCTAAACTCACATACTTCAGGGTACTAAGAAAAAGTGACAACTCAAACTTATTAACCAAAAAGAAAAATTATGATGAGACTAGCATATTCCATAAGAGTGGCTTGGTTGGTATATTTAAGATGCATCTTTCAGTCTGCCAGAACAAAATGAACTCAGACTTGGAAATGTATAAGCAGCAAAAATGTTTTTCTCACAATCCTGGGGCTTGGGAAGTATAAGGGCAAGCACTGTGAAGGCCCTCCTGATATATGTGGAGGACCTGCCTTTTTTATAAACTGTACCTTGTGCCTGGTCCACACAAGTGAAAATAAGAACCTTCCCTCATTTCTTCTTTTCTTATATGCTACTATATGTTGAACTCTCAAGCATTTACAATATTCTACAGTCCCAGCCCTTTAAAAGAAATCTTTTTTATTTAGAGATAAGTTCTTCCCAAGTCATTAAGTTACCCAAACTAGGCTCAAATTTGAGATCTTGCTTCAGTCTTTCAGCATGCTGGGATTAGAATTTAGGCCTCTTTTATAAAGGCACTAATCCAATTTGTGAAGCTCTGCCATTATATTTTAGTCACCCTCAAAGTTGTCACTTCATTAAAGCGATCACACTGGAATTTAGATCTCAACATACAAATTACAGGTGGATGATAATATCCAAACAGTAGCAGCTCCCCTTTATAGCCACTTCACAAGAGGGCAGTTTCAGGGGGATTCCAAAGTCTGACCTTGCGATGTACTGATTGCAGCTTGTGACCTCCAAGACACCTTAACCAGGTTGTTGAAAGGGATGTTCTAAATGACCAAAGGAAGCTCATCACTTATTCGGGGATATTTTGGAGCATTCTCACGCTCTGTGCTCCTTTCTCTTTTAATCTGGAGGGGAGCGTTTGTCCTAAAGGTTGAGATTTGCTCTGAGATTCACAAATAGCTATGGTTTTTCCTTTTATTCCTTCACAGTCTTTATTCAGGGAACTATGTTATCTGCAGAAATGTCCTAAGGTCTGGAAACTTCATAGGAAGACAAGATCAAATTGCTGTATACCCAGAAGTGGGAGAAAGCAACATCAATTGGACAATTAAGTTGTTTTTCAGTGGTGACTGGATGTTAATCAAATACAGTCATTTTAGGTTGTGTCCAGAGGCTGGTTTGGCTTTTTTAATTTCTCATTTTGGGTCTTGGTGCTATTTCTTTTGTCTTTAGTTAGTATATTTGGGTTATCACATTTTATTTGACTGAAGTGTTTTGTTTCTGAAGGAAGTCATCTATGTTATAGAATCAAAATGAAGACTTGGAGTCAGCTTGAATGGGGGTCAACAAGATTTACTGAATGAGTTGCTATATCGCTCTTCTTCCTTCTTGAATAAAGAATTGGATATTGTTGTGTCCTTGTAAGAAAATCAGATCCAGGGATGTGACTAGAAGATAAAAGCTATGACTTCCTGAAGGAAAATTTCAAATGGAGAGAGACACATATTTTGGCAAGCTGCACATGCTTGAGACTAGTCCATAGCACAATGGATTAGATCCAGGGAGCCGGAAGGAATGGGAAAGTGTGACCTCTTTTAAAACATTCCCAAGGGATGGTTTTTCTTTAGAGTAAGTTTCTACCCCTTTCTCTTTGGAGTGTTGGCCCAAGGGATACATCTCTCCAATACCTGCTGAAAAGCTAATTGGCTTGTTCATTAGGTGTGAGAGGGCATGAGTCTTTATCAATATGATTCCCAGAGGTCTTGGTTACAGAGTGAACAAATCACTTTTGGTTGTGGGGAGGATAGGGAGTTTTAAAAGGGAGAGAGGTCATCTCTCCAAAAGTCCCATCCTTAGGATCTTAAACCAAAGACAGTATGCAAATGTTAAATGGCATAGCCGGGCTGGGGGGGGACAGAATAGTGAGACAGGTTCCAGGCATTGTGAGGGAGATGGAGCTAAGATCCCTGTGTTCTGAGCACACAGGGACTGCTAGGGGAAGGTTCTGAGCGGAGGGAGGGCCGGGAGTCAGGCGGTACTCCACTCTCAGTACTGGCAGTCAGCAAAGGTCTGGCCACACCCGGTGGTACTGAGAGACACTGAGATAAGGAGATGGAGTCCCCAAAACTGAGGACACAAGGAAGGCCAGCCCAGAAGGCACTGCACCTTAGCACTAGCACGAGGTCACAGTGAAGCAGCTTAGGTTGCATTCTAAGATCTCTCACTTATGACCTTCATGACCTCAGGAAAGACACTGTACCTATCTAGGCTGCAGTTTCTTCATCAGTAAATTAAGATAGCAATGGTTGCCTTAGGTAGAATTGAAGTATGACATGCTTAGTGCAGTACTCAAAACATAATAGCCATTATGATAGCACAAGTAAGTAGCAGCCAGTGGAATCAGAAGAAAGGACCCAACAAAAGAACAATACCATCCAGATTAGTATAGAGAACAAATGGATTTTTAATCCCACACACTTGGGTTTGAGCTCCTTAAATCCCCCCCGCCTCAGGCCAAGATTAGTCCTAGTGCCTAGAGTGGAAATGGGTCCTGAGGTGAGGATCAAGTAGACCCAGCTGGAAATGAAGAACAGCAGAGCCTGGAGCCAGGCTCAGGCTGCCAGGAGTTCACATGACAGAGTAGGTTGTAGGCTAGCATGTGGGAAAGGGATAAAACTTATTTTCATGTTCACCTAACAGCATACTAAAGAGACACTTATGGTTCAAAACAAAAACTTCCCTGTGATGATAATTATTTTAAATATTGAGCCAGTAGAACTGAAAAGGGGCAAGCTTTCTTTTTCAGAAGGGATCAGGCAAAGGAAAGATCCACAGAAGTGCTCACCAAAGAAGCCCGAGTTGGGAGATTGAGCTGGTTGACCTCCAACATGCTGTCAAAGGTGGAAACATTAAGCTATGATGTTGTGCTGGGGATTTGCCAGCTCTTGAACAAAAATCTAAGAAGGTGCCTGCAAAGTTTCGGGACTTAATCAGTCTGGTAGGTTGGAACCTTGAGAGTCACTTTTTCTAGGGGTTAACAGAGATGGTGGCCTTCTGTGGGACTGTTGGCTTCCCACTAACATTGTACCACTCCTCTTTGCAAGAAAGTGGGGTATCGAGGTGCTGGGAATGGGATGAGGGTGGTAAGAAGGTGGCACGAGAAGAGGAAATGGGAAAAAAAACAGATAACAGATGAAACCTGCAATTAGTTTGTACTGTGCTATTTCCATAAAGTAAACCTCACACTTGAGATCTGAAGGGTAATCATCTGAGACATCAGACCCTGACTATAACCATCCAAACTCTCAGCCTTATAGTTACACCCTGGGAGGGGCTGCCAGGGAGGTGCCCTGCTGGGGTGCTGGGGTTAGGGCCGCCCTCACTCGATTCATCTTTATTAATGCCAGCTCCCAGGACAGGAAACATCTGATGGCTGTTTAAGCCTGGATCAACTGTAATTGTGGCACTCATCACAGGAAAGCAAGCTGCAGGAAGAATACCTATGTTAGACAAAGCCGCTGTAACCACCCAGTACTTAGAATAAAAAAGGTGTAATCGTGGTTCCACCAGGAACTGCCTGGAGCCTCATCTTCTAGCAGATCCCTTATTGGAGGAGCATGTCTGGTGTGCTGGTCTCTCAGTAGCTGTTGCAGCTTCCTCCCAGTAAATCAAACAGCTCGTCTCTCTGCCACAACCCTGGAAGCCTGAGGAATGGCCAAGCCAGACTGGGTTTGCAAACAGAAGCATGGGAATCTCCAAACACATGCCCCCTGGAGCAGGCTCACCATCTGATGGCATCTGTGATAGCAGCATCAGGCAAGGGCCTCTTTGTAGGGGCACGGGGCTTCCTCACCTGTGGGCAGGGCTGTAAGGATGCACTCCTGTGAGTGATGTGAGTTTGAGTGGGGTGCAGCCTTAGACATGCTAGTGCAGTCCCCAGGCTCCACTCATGATATATTGCCCTTGTATGATGTGCAATTATCTGTCAAAGTATACAGCTGTTTCAACAATTAAAATACAGTTTAAAGTATGACTTTTATCATTACTTGATTTCTTAATGAACCGATGTTCAAAAAAATACTTTGATGTGGGAGTTTTAAAGGTATTTTTAGCATTAGAAAGAAGAAAAAAATGAGAAACACTTCTTCACTAAGCAAAAATCTACACAAAGCTACTATGATCTGCCTTTTTTGTGACTATGGACATTACGGAAATGAAATATGGAACTGAATCCTGAAGCTTGCATAATGAGCAAATAAAATGCACAGTCTTATTCTGTTCCTGAGTTTAACCCTATTCTTGATTGTTCTGTCCATTTTCAGCACACATCATAGGACCAGGCAGAGTCTTTAGTCTTTCTGTTGACTTGCCTTCTCTGCAAGCCTCAACCTACCCGTGCAGCATCTGTACCTGCAGTTATTACCTGGAAGCCACCCAGGTAAGAGCCACTGGGGCTTCAGCAAGAACCAAAGCATGCCCTGCCCTTCCTCTTCTGAGTATTTCTATAGTTTGACGAAGGGACAGGAGTGTTCCTCTAGCTTAGGTCACCTTTGTGTATGGGTTCTGAAGCAGAAAGATATACATGGCCCTCCTGGTTCCTCCCATTATTAGTAGTAATTAACCTTAGGCAAATCACTTAGTTTCATTTACTTTTCCATAAAATATAACTACCACAGGCAAGCACAGTATGTCATTGTTGTAAGTTTCCTTCCCTTCTCCCTTCCCTTCTTTCCTTCCCTTCTGCGTTTGGTCAAAATTTGATGAGTCTCTTTTCTACTTCTAACTATGTTTTGGGCCCAAAATATAGTCTATACTCTCATGAAATGTGTAGCTCAATTGAACGAGTGATAGATGCAAAGCCAGCTTCATGATTATGTCAACTGTGTAGCTGCTCAATGCCCTCGGCTCACAAGGGCCTGGGCCCTGGTTTAATGTTCTGCTATTGCTGTCTTGAAATCTTAATCACTTTTGAACAAAGAACCTCTCATTTTAATTTTTCACTTAGCTCTGAAAATTATGTAGCTAGTCCTAGAGTTGTGCAAGTATGACATACCTCATCCTCTCAAGAACATACATGCAATCGCCTTGTCTCCATGACCTGAAGACCCAAAACCCAACACTGGAATGCCGATGAAACACATAGGAATGAAACACTCAGTCCTAAAGAACAATCCCCCCCCCCAAAAAAAACATTTCTCATGACTGTTGAACCCAGCAAAGAGCCCCTTTGCTTCAGGTAGTCCAGGTTCCAGGGTAATCTTGGACCTCAGTAGGCCCCTATTTTCTCAGGTTAAATTGATGCTCCCCCTGTTGTCAGAAAATCTTGCTTTAGGAAGTTGACTCCATGACCTCATTCCAAGCCCCTGAGGCTCTTAGTTGTTTTTAGTTTCTCTCAGATTGTCAAAATTGACAAAAGATGTGCTCTCTTCTCCTTTTTACTTGACTTTTTAAACTCTACCCCTGTCCTTTTGTCTCAGCTATTCCCACATTAGGAATGTGCTTCTTTTCCTTTCCTGCCCATGTTTAAATCCTGGCTTTTCTTACTAGTTGTGTGATTTTGGTACCTCTCTCAATTTCTCGGTGTCTCGGTTTCTTCATTTGGGGACATTCTATCTTACAAGTTTGTTGTGAGAACTAAAGATGCTAATGGAGATACAGTGCATGTAGATTCATGTGTTGCACACAGTGAAAGCTCAGTAAATGCCAGTAGTGTTGAGCAGTAGCTGTCATCCCTGCTTGTGTCCACATTAACCTATCAAAAACCTCTGGAGTTTCTACCGCTTAACGTTCTCTTATACGAACCCCATTGCTCCAACCTCTCTTCTCTCACCCTAGTTTAGGTCACGGTCTACTTTTCTTTTCTGAATTCTGCTGCAGTCAATGTAAATTAAACCCCAAGCTCTGACCTCACCCCCCTCACCCACCTCACATCAGCCGGGGCACGCAGCAGGTACTTAGTGTATGCTGAGTGAACCAGAAGACGACTGAAGGGGAGCAGAAGAGTGACAATTCTGAAGTGCAGATTGGACACCTCACTCTGCTGCTCACCCTCCTTGGGGGGAAGGAGGGAACCCAAGCTCCTCAGCCGAGGCCTCACTCTGGCCTCTGACCGGTTCTGAGCTCCTGCAGCCCATGCCCACCTTTGCCTCCTCCAGCTGAGCTCCCTGGTCACTCTTCTCAGAACTGTTTTCTCTCCTTGGGCCTTGGCTCACCTGTCCCTGGCCTGGGGAATATCCTACCTCGGGATCTCACCGTTCACTGCTCATGTCCCCTGAGAGCTCAGTTATCACCTCCCAGACCCTCAGGGCTGGAGCCTGCTACACACTCCAGGGCACTCCTAGCTCCTAGCTCCCCTTTTCCTTGCCTGTCTCTTCAACTGGAATGGGAACTGCTCAGTGATAATGTCTGTACCGTATTCATCTGTCCTGTTTTCAGCGTCTAACACAGTTTCCGATACAGAATAGATATTTAAAAGGTGGTGATTCGCTCCCCAAGTTAATCCGGTGCTGGAATCACCTTGTTCCCGTTTTTGCCCCTCCCTACACTGCAGGTGCATGGCCGGTGGCCGCGGGCTCTTCTTGCTGACGCAGGCATCGCCTAGGCCCACACAGCACCACGCCCACAGAAGGCGCACCACGTCTGCTTGTTAAATGTGCCCAGAACTCCTAGATCTCCAATTTTGAATCTATCAGCCTGCATATATTTTTCATGAGCAAGAAATCCTACTAGCAGCAATTGTCAGACAAGATACCATGACGAGCTGGAGGAAAGAAAAACCCAGTCTAAGAAAACAGCTGCGGTAGGGAGGGTTTGGCACGCGGTAGAGGCTGTTAGAGTAGATGCAGTGACAGTATGGAAGAGACGAGAAGGGCTTTCAATTCTAAGCCACAAGCAATAGGGCCAGTGGAAGTTCTTGAGGATGGAATAGATGAGAAATAAGCGACATTATGGACTAAAAAAAAAAAAAAAAAAACCCAGACAGAAGGAGTCATGGCTTGAAGTGGCATAGAATCCCAGGCAGGGAGGCCAGGCAAAGGCCGTGGCAGCAGGGGCAGAACAGACGATGTGGAAACGGGGAGGGAGAGAGGTGGATATGAAAACAGGATCAGGCTAGTCCGGGAAGCTGAGAGATGACACACATCTAATCTTGAACACCGTTGAGCACAGTGTTGTCACTGACAAGAAAGAGCAGGTGGATGGGGAAGTTCGAATGCAGCAGTGAGGGACAGGTAATGAGCTCGCCCTTGGACGCACGGGGTGAGGCACGGACCGCCTTGGGAGCGCTGTGTGGCGGGCATCTGGAAGCCAGGCTCTGGAGCGGCAGGGAGCCTGCAGCGTGGCTGCCTACCTGGTCTCCCCGCCGGAGGGGCTGCGGCGGCGGCGGCTGGCTCCAAGCGGGTGCCAGCAAGCCCAGGGCTGCACGGCGCCAGCCTTTCCGGGTGATGTTCACAAAATGTAATCATTAGTGAACAGTGTTGGAAAACACCGAAGTACAAAAGCTGTCATTTCTGAATAGCAGGCAGGCAGGCGAAGGGGGCTCCCAAGATCAGGCTGGGCACCTCTGTCGCTTCCTTCAGACTAATTGCAATGCACTGCGGAAGGCACTTCCGCCCCACGGAGGGGCGGGGAGCCGTGGGAGAGCTGTCCAGATCGCCTGCGTGGGCCCAGGCTGGGGAAGAAGGTGGACAGGTGGAGGAGAACAGGGAAGGTTGGTAGGGTTGTGATATTTCCCCTCTTTTTCATTTTCCACAAAGCACGTAAGGAGGCAAGAAACCCAAGGATTTCTGTCAATTGAGAAAGCTTTTGCAACAACGAAGATGTCAGCTCCGGAGCCAAACTGCCATTTCTGTTCTAATTGGAGCCTCTCTGTTCTGCTCCGTAAAGGTTGGGGAAGGGTTGAGAGAGGGATGGTGGAGAGAGGGTAAGACAATCAGAGAGGGAGAGAGAGAGAGAGAGAGAGAGAGAGAGAGAGAGAGAGAGAGAGAGAGAGAGAGAGAGAGAGA
>PVIC010019277.1:0-12601 GCA_004025085.1 Thryonomys swinderianus | reverse complement strand
CAGGCCCTTTAATCCTGAGCTTTCCTGAGGACTCCAGGATATGGCAAAGGCAGGGCCTGAAAAGAAAGAGATTAGAGAGGTAATAAGAACAAGAGAGTAGTGTGCATCCGTGTGTGTGTGTGTGAAAATATGAGAAGGAGAGAGATTACAGATTAGAGAGTATATGAGGAAAAGTAAAGAGGGAAAAGGAATAAAGAAAATGTACAGGTGGACAGACAGTGCATGAAATTGAGCCTCTGAGTGTATGTATCGTTTGTTTCTTGCGCCTGTTCTCCTCCTAAGTATTCAGAGATTTAATAAAGTAGGGCTTGAATGAAACCTTTAGGAATCAGTAAATTCAACCAGCATTTTATAGATCAAAAGACAGAGGCGCCGATGCTGAGGGAAGTTAAGGACCTGTCTTGCAATGGCAGAACTTGTAGGAGAAATTAGGATTTGAGCCAGGGTCTCCTGGGTTTCTTCTCTGCTCCCTCGGAGCCTGACACAGCAGTTGTGTTGGGTTGGTCCTAGCAAGACGTAATCATAACTATGCCTTAGTCCTTATCATGTGGCAAGAACTTCTCAACAATTTAACTTTGTGTGTGTGTGTATGTGTGTGGTACCGGGACGTGAACTCAGGCCCTAGTGCCTCCAAGGTTGGCACGGTACCACTTGAGCTAAATCCCCAGCCCATTCAACAGTTTAATATGTTCCTTTTTCTAATGTTCGCAGCAACCTTAAGAGGGAAGCACTATTATTCTCCATAATTCAGAATTGCGAATAAGGCACGTGCGTTAAGCAAACTGCACAAAGTTAGACAGCAAGTAAGGGGTAGAGCTGAGACCCAAAACCAGGCAAACTGATCTCAGTGCTTCTACTTAACCATTCTGTTAAACCATTTATAAGTGTTAACAAGCATTGAGCAAAGTCCGTGTGATTATTGTTGAGGACAGAACAGCCTCTTTCCAGAGTGCCAAAGTCTCTGAACTGTGAAACAGAAGGAGCTTCTGGTGGCTCCCCTGACACTCCCGGTTCATCTGCCTCCCCTGGATCACAGGGAGGCTGGTCCCTGCCCCAGCTTCTCCATCAGCCCCACTGTGGTCAAGTCAGGCTTCATCCTGAGTATGAGTGGCTTCCGCAACTGCACTGAAAGTCAGGGATTGGCAGGCAGAGCCTTGGGCCTTAAGGGAGATAAGACTAGTTTGCAAACATTGGTGACACAAGCTGGAGAGCCATAAGTGACACCAAGCAATGGATAAAGAGATTGCTAAGAGAATTTAGGGAAGCAGGAGACGGCTGCGAAACAGAGCAGGGAGGACTTGGGCCTCTCAGAGTCGATGCAATTTGACTGGGCCAAGCTGAAAACTAGAGAAAATGGAATTCTCAGACAGAGCAAAACAAGAGGGAATCCCCCGCGGGGCTGAGCCAAACTTTGGATGGAAAGGATCACCCAGCGCCTTGTGCATCTCATTTCCTCCCAGGCAGATGGCTGTTCGCTTCCAGCTCTGCACACAAAGGCCAATGGGAAGTGCGCTCTGCTCCGAGGGCCGGTGTGCTCTTGAGTGGATGCCAAATACGGCATGTGTCCTGCCTCTGGTGGCCTCACAGCCACCGTAGGCAGTAAGTAGTTATCGTCTTCATTTTGCAGACAAAGAGATAGGAGCCAGAAAGGTTAAACAGCTTACCAAAGACACCGGCAGTAGACGATGTGGTTGGGACTTGACCCCAGGCTGTCTGACAGTGGATCTTGCACCTGGATCACTGCTGTTTTGCCACTTGTGGTCTTTGGAACTGGCTCCCAGAGAGCAGGCTCTCAGGATGGCTACTCCACCCAGTGCTCACCTGAGAGGCAGTTGAAACTAGTGTGAAGTTAAAATATGGTGTTAGGGAAGGAGCCACGGGCTGCCCACTGGGTTAGGAAACCTGGGATTCCACACCTATAATAGGAAGCTGTGAAGACTGCATATGTGATAATAACACTTCATTCCCAAAGGTTTCTAGGGGCTTCAGAGTGCTCATGCTAGCAAGCCAAACATGCCTAACGTGAAGATAATCTGTAGAGCTCTAGGTACACAGTATATGCATCAACCAGCAGAAAGACCATGCTCATTTCTAAATAGTGTCTAACAGCTCAGAACTCTACTGTACATACTGGATATGTAAATTCAACCACAAGGTCGCATTCTATACAGCCTCTTTTCGTCTTCCCTTTTCTTTCCACTTCCCTCCGAACCCTCCTTTCTTTCTGTCCTCTTCGATTCACCTTCTTTTCCTCTGCTGCCTCCCTCTCATCAGGAGTTGCTAGATGGTCACGCAAACGTCCCAACAGCATTTAAACGGAAAATGAACCATCTGGAGATTTCTGAATAGTCTGAAACTGAATACAAGGTCCCAGAGCTGCTTTAGCTCACAAAGTTGCTGGCTATGGAAAGACAAGTCCTGTTTCTTGTCTTCGTCTTATGAAATTCAAAGGACAGAATACATACTATGGGACGGCCAAGGCCTTATGCTTGCGGATAGGATTATGTTCTTCTACTTGTGCTGTTTCATGTGCTCGCGAGAGACAAGATCTGGGGCAGGATGAGGCATAGCGCTGACTCATCCCAGCTCACGGCGTTCCTGTGGGGGAAACTGCTTGTCTTGAGTCCCAGCTGCCTCAGCCTCGCACCTGCAGCCTGGCGCTGCTCCCCCCTCCCTGAACCTAGCAGCAGCCGCAGCCACAGGGAGCACCTGTCCCCTGCCCCTCCCCCACCACCTGGGCACCTGCGGCCCCCGGCAGCCACTCTCTTCCTAGCCAGCCTTCCATGGGGCTGCGGTTGATGAAATCTGGGAGCTATTTTAAAATTTCCTGTTTTTTTTTTTTTAAGTCCAAACTGATTAGTTGATAATTACATGTTGGAACATCTGCTCTGATTTGTTTTATTCTTTCTATTTTGGAAAATTGGAATACACTGAAGTTTTGCCTTCTGGAATTGCCGGCCTGGCTCTTGGAATGTGAACGGCCCTCCTGCTCAGTAGCACCTGGCTCGGCCCACAGCCCAGCTCCCAGGAAAAGAAAAAAAGGGTATTTTGCTTATGAATAGCCATACTTTTGTACCTCCCTACTGCATCACAGCCTAGGAAGGGTTACAAAGCCTCCCTCTGCACTGAGACTTAGCCATGACTCTAGAAGCCTCTGTTACCCCTGTAGGGGAGAAAAGGCCCAGTCGAGCCTGCGGTCAGGTTGGTATGGGTGACTGCGAAGCCCCCGTGTCTCCTTCTAGCTCTTGCCCCCGGGTAGCAATCCACCAATTTCCTTCTGTGAGTGTGTAGATGTTGCCTGTCTCCTTTTAAGGTTGCAAACTAGCACCGTCTAGCACAAGTCTGCTATTATTGGGATGCTGAGACCCGCTCAGGTTTGGTCCTGACAGATTTCTGGCATCTGAAGCCACTCCGCCTCCAAACTCCCAGCGGCCGCCGTGCGTGAGTGACTGCTCAGAGCCTGGAGGTGTTGCTGACAGAGGCACAGCAGGGCTGAGGACTTGTAGGCCTGTTGTCATCTCTTCATCCAATTAGCATTCCTGGGATGGTTAGGCAGTAGCTGGGCTAGGTGTGAGGGAGAAGGGAAGGCCGTCAAGGGAGTCGGACAAAGATTCTGCCTGGAAGGGGCTCGTGACGCCATCCCACTCCAACCCCAGCCCTTCACTGCAGCCAGAAAGACCTCAAGAATCTAAAACACAAATAGGATGTCACTTACCTTTTAATTTTACGGTCTCTATTGCCTTTGTTGTTTTCTATTATCTTTGCTTTTTGTTGTTGTTGTTGTTTTTGAGACAGGGTCTCGCTTTGTAGTTCAGGCTGGCCCTGAACTCACTATGTAGCCCAGGCAAGCCTCGAACTCAGCAATCCTCCTGCCTCTGCCTCCCGAGTGCTGGGATGACAGGCGTGAGACACCACGCCCAACACTGTGTGTAGTTGCTGGGATCGAACTCAGGACCTTGCGCTTGCGAGGCAGGCATCGGAACCACTGAGCTAAAGCTCCAGACCCTGTTTCCCATTATCTTTGTAAGTCTTCAGCTTGGCACTCAGAGCCATCCTAGACTGGAGCCTCGGTCTCCAGCTCATCTCACACGCCAGCCATCCCAGGTGATTTGCAGCTCTCTCAACTTTCCTGTGTTTTCTGCCTCTCTTGCCTTTACTTATGCTATTTTCTTTCCTTTGCCCATTTTACTCTTTTTTTGTTTTCCTATTCTCTTCTGCTCTTCATCTAAATAACTCCTACTCGCTTCAGGTTTCTGTTTAGATGGGAATTTCCCCAGCAATCTTTCTCCAAGCCTCCAAACTGTCTATGAGTTAGGCACTCCACAGATGTGCTCCCATAGCAGTCTGAATTCTCCCCCAAAGACTTGTATCATACTGCACTGACAATATCCTGAGACCTATTGAAGACAGATACCATACTTTGCTTATTGTAGCAGTTCAGGTGTTTTATATGCCTGGTGGTGACTAGCATGTAACATATGGGATCCTCTACAAATGCTGGATAAGTAAGACACTGAGTGAATGAACAGATGGAAAAATGCTCAACTTATTAAGAAGTGACATTTACACAAATAATATAATATTGGAAAGTATTATGGTGTTCACAGTAGACAGGATATGCTATGGTATGCTGCAGTAATAAGCAGCTCGCAATCTCAATGATTTGTTAGAACTATAGGTTTATTTCTTATTCTCCTTGTATTGCTCTCATAGCCCTGCAGAAATATTTTGTTCTATGTTATCCTTATTCAAGAGTTCTAGTCCTAGGGAGGCTACATCTCTATGCTTCCATGATTGCGAAAACAGGAGAAAAAGGATGCAGTAAGTCTTTCACTGTCTCTTAAATTGTCAACACTGAAGTGACAGATATTTTCTGCTTTTATTGTATAGCCCAAAGCAAGACATATGGCCCCATGAACTTCAAAGGGTCCAGGAAAGTACAATCTGACCATATATCCAGAAGGAACACAGAAAATATTTGGGGGACCATTATTTATCCCCTTCTTAGAAAATCCGAGGAGTCCCTAGCAAGAAAGCACTTAGTAAGGCCTTAAGGACAAAGTGGCATTTGATAGGCCTTGAAGAATGAGTAGAATTTAGATTACTCAGTTCAGTGTGCTGAGCTGTGATGCTATGTGCTGGGAAAGCATCCTTTCTGTGTCGAACATTATTCAGATAAATAAGACAAAGCCCCATCTCACAGGGAGTTTGTGCTCTAGCAGGAAGAAAAGTCCTGACTGTGAACAAATAGTCATAAAACATGCATGGATATCATATGCACAGTGGAAAGTAGAACAAAGTAAGAGAAATCACTTCCATTTGGAAGCACTGCCTTGTGCTTCTTAGAGATGAGTGGGATTTCAAGGGATAGCGTTCAGACCAAGAGAGGGGACTGTAGGTAGAGGAATCAAGATGGGCAAATCCATGAGTGTGGGTATTCACAAAGCAAAAGAACCAAAAGAAAAAGTCTTCACAATGGTCCGTGTCCTAGACGCTTAAACATCAGGGCAGTGGATAGAGTGAGAACTTCCTGAAATTGGGGACTTACAGAACTGGGGTGCAAAGACAGGGAATCGGCAGCATTTATTTTCCCCGGAACCTCCTCTAAGAGCTAAGCCCTGGAAGCCACCACGGCAACGCGGTATCGTTAGGGTGCTGGAAGGCAGCACCATGCCCGCCACAGCTTTCAGAGCACCTCAGAGATGCCCAAAGCATGCAGCCTCCATCTTCTTATCTGCCCCCAACCTCATTCATGGCATTCAGGTTTGCAATTTTTGTAGCTATTTTCAATTTTTCCAACAGTGAGTAGACTATTCCAGGGGTGGTTCGGGGAACCCGGAGACCCTGAATCCTGAAATAAAGCCCAACTTGAGGTATGGTCCCCAGCTCGGGAGATCTCCCAAGCATCATAGAACTCAGAGTCACCATTATAGGGGCCCAGAGAGGGACTCAGCCAGTCCTGACCACCCTGTTCTTTCTGGATCCATCGACTACATTTCCGCTGACCTTGATGCATTTCTCCCATGACTGGATCATTTTTGAAATCAATCTTGTCTCAAAAAAAAACGTGCCAATGTGAAGTGCTGTAGTGAGGGTTATGACAATGAGGAATATGACAATGATTATTATTAGTTTTCATTTTGTCTGATTTTGTCCTGTTTTTATTTCAAATTGCTGCTGCCGAGGATTTATTTCCTCAAGCCAGTTTCCTGCCTCTCGCTCCCTTCACACTTTGACTCATTTATTTTTCCTATTTCCCCAAAGACCCTTTGACACTTTGAAAAGTGTTTTACTTACACACAATCCCACTCTCTCACTTGCGTTTCTTCCATTTCTCCCTTCTCACTTTTTATTAATAAGCCATAAAGAAAGTGTTTCCAGGCAAACATCACTCACTGAGTAATAAAACCTAAGGCAGAGGACAGAGCCGCGCAGGGAAACAAAGGCTGGGGAGGCCAGTGCTCCTGGTCTCAGAGCAGAGCGGGAGCCTCTGTCCTGCAGCGGGCTTCGTGCCAGCGTGAGGGCAGAAGTGAAAGTGTGCCATGTCGCCGGCTTTACAGACAGACCCCCCAGGACCTCCGAACTCCAGCCATGAGATGAGTCGGCTCGGAGATGGAGACAGGCTTGCAGTCCCGTGAAATCTCTGGGTCATTATTCGACTCGAATCACAGGCTGGGTGGAAGGCAGCGCGTAGGTCTCCTGCTCTAGTTTCTAGATATGAGGACACTGAGGTTAATGACTTGCCCAGATGAGTTTGCTGGAAACAGTCGAGATCAGAACCCAAGTCTGAGGCTTTAGACCAGACTTCAGGGGCCCCTGTGCAGCACGAAGTGTTGAAGTGAGAAACTCTTGCAGGGGGCCTGCTCTGGTTTGGGTGTGGTCTGTCCGGCTGGCCCTCCACGTCCTCTGTGACCCAAGGTTTTATCCTCCAGTTGGGGTTGTGATATTGGGAGGTCGGGCCCAGTGTAAGGCCCTGGGTGATTAGGACACACTTTCAGTGGGGATCGTAGCACTTCACTCTTTCTGGGCACCTCACTCAAGAAGGAATCACGTGTTTGCCCCACGTGTACTGTGACTGTTGTCCCTGGTGTGCTCTCCCAGGAACTGACCCAATTCTGTGTCGTGTCCTGGAATCTCCCAAACTGAGCTTTGTAAACTTCTCCTTATTCACAAATAGCCTGTTAGTAGCTAAAGAATACATCACCCTAAGCCCTCTTCTGGCTTTTCCCACTTCCCTGGGGTGTCACATTCTCATGGGCCTCAGTCACCCAGCATGCTGACCCCAGTTTTCCTTCTTGCCTTGGCCCAAGACTTCTACCTGCATGTAATTAATCAGGAGTCATCGCTCCTTCAGTAACTCACATCTACCTTGGGCTTTTCACTTTACCTCCTGGTAGTTGACACTAGTAGGCCTTACCCAGTAACTAATGTCTAAAAATCTCAGATTTCTTTTCACCACTCTCCTCTCCTTCGCAAGCATATTCGATTTCGAAAGTCCTCCCCAATCTCTTAAAAGCAGTTCTGCATTCCAGACCTCTAATTCCTTCGCTGGTGTGAAGGTTTGTCTGCCTTCTGGCCCTCCCCTCTTTGAGCTCTTTTTCACGTTTTACTAAAGATGTTTTCCTACAGCTCAACCCAGGTCATGTTCTTCACATGACTAAGAACTTAATCACCCTATGAAAGCAGATTGGACTTGGAGGAGAGAGGCCAGGGGATGCGGAAATGAATCACCTAACACCAGGCTTGGCCCTGGGCTCCCAGCTGCTGAATGGAGAAGTCAGAGATGGAAACATAGACGGACTAGGCAGGGAAATGGAAAGAACAGAGAACTGCCAGCTTTTCCTACCTCTGCAATGTACTGTGTGTCTTCAGGACAACTCTGAGCCTCTCTGAAATCTGGCTTCTTTCAAAAGGCAAATGCTTGGTACTTCTTGACTTGGTTTACAGGACTGTCGTGAAGATCGAGGAGAGAAAGGCTAGAAAGGGCAACAACATGCAAAGGGAAACCAGCATTACGTTATGATTTTGGCGAGAGTCCGAAGAAACTCATTGCACGCAGGAAAGTGTGGTCCTGGCAGAGTTGTTTCACTCTGGATTTGTAGCTCCTCGTTTACAGAATGAGGGTAAGGACCAAAACATTTCTAATCCCTGCCTGTGCTGATTTCCTGGGATTTTATATTTGATCCAAGGCTCTGTGTGTTCTCAAAGACATTTGAGTATGAGTTGTCCTGTTCTGATGTTGAGAGCTGATACCCTGATCCCTTCTCTGGATTTAGCCCTAAAATCCTGCTTCCTGCTTTCATCTAATAAAATGATGAGAGCTCTGATTTACATCTGATTCTTTCCTTCTTCACACTACATATAATACAAGTTTTGATCAACCAACCTAGGTGGTTCAGTTTTTTAAAAAATATAATTAAGGAGCCAATCAGACCTTGTTATAAAGAGAAAGAGCCTTAATTATTCCCAAGGCTGGCTCTGGTCCACACTCATCAAAGGGCTCAGCAGCCTAGATCAAAGCCCCGCGCTGTGTGCTGTGGCCAACTCCTCACTTGTTTCCAAAACAACTGTGTTCAAAGGAGGAAAAGCTCTGAGTCCACCTCTGGAAAAACTCTGGAAGCCTCCAGCCTTTTCCCCAGGGCTTCTCCAGCAGCCTTCCAGGGAACAAAAGGTAAACTTCAGCAGGGAAGCTCTTCAGGAGAACTGGGGTTTCTCCCTCTCCTGTAAGAGGTTTGAGCTTAGGGAATTTGAGATGGAGTACCAGAGCACAGGCCGCCCTGGGAATTCTGAAGTTGAGACTCCGAGCCCCAAGCTTTCAGATGAATAAAATACAACACGTGCATAAATGCAAACAACTTATACTGACAAACGTGAGACAGCCCGTAGATCCACAAGTTACTGCTCTTTATGATCACTGTATTATCTATGATGAGCCAGTTACCTCCTGCTTACAAATCCTTAATGACTCCCCATTGCTTCTAGAAGGAAGTCCAACCCTATATTTTGCCAGTGGAGGATCCTTTACAGTCTCTGACCATCAGTTTTTCCAGCCTTCTTCCCCACAGCCCTGCATTCTGGACAAAGTGCTGTCTTTACTTTCTTTGTTTACATCCGACGCCCTCAGAAAGCCCCCATTATTCACATTGGCTTTTCCTATGACACTGCTTCTTTCGATACTACTCTTCCTCCATTAATCAAAATCTTCCCTGTCCACAAGTAACTCTGTTTATATTTCTCTTTTTCTCATTCATTTATTCAGCACACCGAGGGGGTCCTTATATGGATAAGACCCTGATCAAAGGTTCACTCTGCACAAAGAGTATGGGAGGGAGGTTTGTTCTCTAGGACAGAAGGCAGACATGTATGCTGACAGTGCCATTAAAGTGTGAAAAATACTATAGCTAGTGCTATCTGAAAATATAACAAAATTTAAAAATTTCTAGCAACTGTATTTCATAAAGACAGAAAGAAACTGGTAAAACTGATTTTAGGAATAAAACTTATTTGGGCCAGAGGGTTAACTCAGTGGTCCCGGCGCCTGCTTCGCAAGCTCAAGGCCCTGAGTTCGATCCCCGGTAACCACATACAATGCTGGGCGTGGAGAGTCACGCCCACCAACAATCAATACCGCATACCACAGTGCTGGGCATGGTGGCTTACGCCTGTAATCCCAGCACTCGGGAGGCAGAGACAGGAGGATTGCTGAGTTTGAAGCTTGCCTGGGCTACATAGTGAGCTCAGAGCCAGCCTGAACTACAAAGCGAGACCCTGTCTCAAAAAAAACAAAAACAAGAATAAAACTTATTTAACCCCTGTAAGATCAAAATGCTATCATTTCAATGTGTGCTACTATATGTCTTTGGAAGTTCTGGTCATTGGAAATGCATTGGATAGGACAGAAATAGCACCGGAAGTGATCCACCTAAGTCTGCTGAAGTAGGAAAGCCACATTTTCTTGAGAGATGAGGGGGGTGCACCTGGGTGACAAGAGAAGAAGTGCCCCTGAATCAGAGGCAAAAGACCATGGAAAGGCTTGTAGCAAGTATGAGATGGATGTAGGTGTACAAGGAAATACAAGATAGAGTGCATGACACAGAGTGGTTAACAAGAGCTCGGAAAGGAGACCTCATGGGTTCCTGTGGATTCTAAAGGACTTACATGGTCTTCTCTGTGGTATATAAATATGATCTTGGAAACTTGATGGAGGATGGGCTGGGGGCAAGAAGGATTCTGGGAATCCTAGTTAGTTGGGAGGCTGGGATGAAACTGCCGGGCTTGCTGACATCGGCTTGGGCACACTCACCAGCTGCATGCCCTGGCCTCCGCCCAGTCTGTTCTTTTGGCCAGGAGTTGAGAATAGGGAGCTTGATGTTATGGTTTAGATTTGAAACATCTCCCCCAACTCAAGTGCTAATGCTGTGGCTGTTAGCTAATGGGCTTTGTGGGAAGCGAATGGATTATAAAGGCTCGAAATTCATTGGATGGATTGATCCTTGGATGAGATAATAATGTAACAAATTAAGAGGTGGCGGAAACAGGTGGTCGGATCTAATTGGGGGGAGTAGATCACAGAGCTGTGACTTTCCAGAACATGTGTGGTCCCAAGCCCCTTCCTCTTCGTTCTTTCACTTGTTCTCCTACTCAGCTTCCTAGATACCAGAAAGTGAACAACCTTCCTCCACCACGGCCTTCCACCATAGATTTCTGCTTTAGAGTCAACCAACTATGAACTAAAATGTGTGAAACCGTGAGCCAAAAGAAACCTCCTCTCAATTGTTTTTCTTACCTATTTGGAACCAACAGTAAAAAGTTGACCAATACATATGGGAAAGATAAGTATTCTTAACACCTGGGGCCCAGACCAGGCACACTCCTGTCCATCAGGGTCAATTGGAGTTAAGAAGATAGCATCTGCCAGCCAACCACCTGGTTTAAATAAGTTTAAATAATCTCTGAGACGTGGAGGCTATTGTTATAGGAACTAGCTGAGAATGACTACTTGGAATGTTCTTGCTCTAATCTTACCTCTGTATTTAAGGGATTATTTGATGTAATATACACAGACATCTATATACATATAGATGCATATAAATAGACACAAATACATATGTGTGTATTTTTCCTGTTCACTTGCTTACATTTTGAGATTTAGAAGACAAGGCATATTCGACTGTGTCTGATCTGGCTATCTCTCCTCTCCAAAATACAAAGTTTTTCTTTGAGGATAATAGATAATTGACTAAATAATCAAGTGATTGATTAATTCAATACATCCTTATGTATCTATTTCAGATTATGACTGCAGCATGGCTGTCTTTCACCACTTCTACCAAAGCCTGATACAAACTGATATAATCTCTTGCCTTGATTATTACTATAGTCTTTTAATTGTTTTTTTTTTTTGAGACAGGGTCTCACTTTGTAGTTCAGTCTGGCCCTGAGTTCACTATGTAGCCCAGGCAAGTCTGGAACTCAGCAATCCTCCTGTCTCTGCCTCCCGAGTGCTGGGCTTATAGGTGTGAGCCACCACGCCTGGCACTGTGGTATGTGGTATTGATTGCTGTTGGGCGTGAATCACCATGCCCAGCACTGTATGTGGTTACAGGGATCAAACTCAGGACCTTGCGCTTGCGAGGCAGGCGCCGGAACCACTGAGCTAAATCTCTGGCCTCTATAGTCTTTCAGTTTGACCCCCTCCTCCTGTACTTCATTCTCTACACTCTGTTTCTATGCATCAGTCTAAAAGTTCTGGCTAAAAGTAAATTAGATGCCAATGCTGATCCCGTGCTTAAACCCTCACTGCTCCCATTCTAATCAGAGTGAAAGCCCTGGTTTTGACAGTGACAGATAATGGCAGAAATAGATATGATCTTTTCTCTCTCTCCCCCACTACCCTTACGGTATTCCCTTCTGTTTATCTTTTCCTCTCTAGCGTGGCATTTTGGTATTTTTCAAACACGTTCCCTCCCCAGAGCCTTTACACTTGGTGCTGTCTCTGCCTGAAGTGGCCTCTGTCCAGGGCAGCGGTGTGGCTCGCTGCCTTCCACTGTCTACTCCACTTTCCTGACCATCTCGTCTGAACTGTAACCCGACTCAACACATGGTTCTTCCCTCTTTTCTGTTTCACTTTCCTTCTAGTATTTATTACTCTCTGAAATACTAAACATTTTATTTTTTTAAATCTTTGTTTCTTTTTTTCTCATCCAGTGGAATTAACTAAGAAGCAAAGAAGTCCTGTCTTGTCGGGACACTGTAGGCAAGTAATGGTTCTTGGTGGAATGAGTGACGAATGAATGGCTGGAGACGGGCAAATGTACAGTATCAAGGGATTTTCTCTGCGTGTGGTGATAGCGACAGATCATGGCAGAAATAGATGGACATGATCCGCTCTCTCTCCGCCTCCTACCCTTATGGTATTACCTCCTGTTTATTTTTTCCTCTCTAGCCTGGTGTTTTTCAAACATGTTCCCTCCCTTCTTAAGGACACTAAGAGACTTCATGGCAGAAGAAACACCTAAAACTTAAAGATAGGTCCAAATCGGCTGGAGAAGAAAGTGCTAGGGAGATCACAACAAGTAAGGAGGAGAGCAAAGCCAAGAGC
>PVIC010019276.1:0-30706 GCA_004025085.1 Thryonomys swinderianus | reverse complement strand
TGAGATTCGGTTCTCTGCTTCATTCATCCTGCTGCGCAAGCTTTCATTCTCCTTCATCATTCCCTGGAGTTCTGCTTGAAGCTGTTTAAAAGGTTCCATTGCTCCTGCTAACTTGGATTCAATCATCTCACTGATCTCTTCTTTAATGAAGTCTTTCACTGAGGACAGTATCTCTGTTTTGATCTCAGAGATGAGTTCTTTTTTCCATTTTACTAGATCTGCTTTAGTTACCATCTCCAAGAGTCCTGGTATTTGAGTTTCAGTTTGCCCTATTTCCCTTTTCTCTGAATTTCCCTGTGGTGGTGATCTTTGTGTATGGTTTTTTGTGTATTTTTCTATTTCTACTTTTTCTTTGTTTTTAATGCTCTTCTTTGCCTGATGACAGGACAATGTTTGTTGCAGTTCTCTTTCTATTATCTGGGACCCCTTGGAAGCAGCATTTCCTGGGGGGTCCTCCTTGAATCTGTACTAACCCTTGAGAGTTCTCACTCCTGACACATCATGGTAGGTATTTGAGCAGAACAATCACATCATGTTTGTTACCATAATACAATAAATGCCAATATCAGTATTAAAGACAGTAAATAAGACAAAAAATATTTGTTAGATTCTATACTGGATACTTTGAGCTTATGAGTTACCTCTATGTCTGACTCCTCACTGCACAGCTCCGGGATACAGTGTGCTGCTGGGCGGCCTTCAGTCCACTGGAAATGGACTGCACCCTGCAGCCGGGTCTGCGTGCTGCTCACTCAGTCCGCCAGAAGCATGGCACGGTGGGCCCGGAGCTGCTGGGTCCGGTCCGTCCTGTCTGTAATTTTTAAGTCAGTAATGTACCTTAGGATTGAAGAAATATTTAATGTACTATAAATCTTTCAATTCCCCTTTCATTCCTTTATCTTCTATTAGATTCAAAAAGAAAACTAAATTACAAGTAACACCAGTAGAAAACTAAATTACAAATAACACCAATTCTATTTCTCTTTCTCTCTTTCCTAACTTCTGTACAAATATCTGGGAGAATCCATGAGGATGATCACAAATTATTAATACTGATAATTTCTGATTGGTAAGAATTCAGGTTATTTTTTGATTTCTTCTTTTTATCTTTTGATATTTTATATTTTAAATGTCTTATACTTCAAAAATAATGAGAATGAATCATTATATAACATTTATCACTGTTCCACTATGTTTATATGCCCTTGAAGAAAATGTGAAACAGAGTTTTTTAAAAGAAAAAAACCCCAAGATATAGCTCTTATTGATGTCTCCCAGAAAGCAGTGCTTGTGAGTATTCATGCCCATGTGACCCTGCCTACAGTGGCTCTGGGCTTGGCTACATGTGGTGGTTATTTTTATGTACTAGAATTACTAGGTATGGTGCATGGTTGTTCAGTCAAATGCTAGTCTAGAAGTTCATATTAAAGATTCCTTTCATGCTATCACTTGAGCACTTTAACAGTAAAGACAGGTTTTCCTAGGAAAAAAAGAATTCTTTCAAGGTTATAACGTAGAAACTCTGCCTGGGTTTTCCAGTCTGCTGAAATTCAGACTTGAGACTGCAACTTCAATCTTTGCCTGAATTTTCAGCCTCGATGGCTGGCCCTGGATATTTCAGACACATCATCTCCCATAGTCACACAAGCTGATTGCTTGTGTGTCTGTGTGTATGTGCGTGTGTGTGTCTGTTTCTCTGTGTGTGCCTATTGTATATGTGTGAGTGTGTATACTCTTGAAATACTCCCTCTTTGGGCTCTGAACTACTATGTGAAAAGCCTTTCTGAGAGAGGGAGAGAGAGGGGAAGAAAGAAAATTCTATCTATCTATCTACCTATCTATCTACCTACCTACCTATCTATCTATCTATCTATCTATCTATCTATCTATCTATCTATCATCAGAGAGAGGGAGGGAGGGAGAGAGAAAAAGAGAGGAAGAGAGCGAAGAGGGAGGGAAGGGGAGAGACGGGGGAGAGAAAGAAAAGAGAGAGGACATTATTATCAATCCTTTAACTAGACACAGATATATGAGTGAACCCCTGTATTAACAGGTGATTGAAGCTGTGTAAGTAAACCCAAGAGAGCAGTAGAACCATCCAGATCACAGAATTATAATCAAATAAAGATAACTGTTTTAAGCCACTCTTCTCTGGAGTGGTGTATTATTTAGCTATAGGTAATTTGTGTAACTCCCCTCATCATTTTGGCATATATATTCCTATATATGTCAATTGTATTAAAGTTTTAATAAAATTGGAATTATACTATGTTTACAGTTTTACAACATGCTTTTTAAGATCTACTATGAAGAATTTTCTGTGTTTCCAAAATTTTTCCTTTAATTTCTATCAGGCTCATAGTTTTTGACCATTTTTCATTACTGCATGTTTAAATCATTCCTAATATTTTGTTATTATACTCAACATTATGATAAATTTCCTATAAATATTTCCAGAAGTAACCAGCCTAAGCACCTCTTCAATTTCAGATCCATGAAAATTGTGTAAAATAATAAATGTTTCCTGTTTTAAGCCACAAACTAATGGCTCAATAATTTGTTATGCAGCAGTAAATAGCTAACGTTGGCCCTCTTGGGATTTTTGTTTTTTGTTTTATCTTCAAGCAAGAAAATCTTATACACATGTACATGTCCCAATTCCCCAGAAGGAATGTAAACATTATATACTACAAACATGTACTAATAAAAATGTAAAATAAAATCATATATAGTATAGTAAATCATATATAGTGTATAGTGAGAAAGCCTACCACAGATTTGGCTCCTTGTAACTCATAGGGTTAACTCTTCCTCTTTTTACCTCATCAGTATTTATGGGAGGTGGGATTTTGACAATTTACAACACACATGCATTCTCTTGGGTTGTTCTTTCCCAATAATGTCTTTGCTGACCTGTATCCTGACAGCTCATCAATATATGTTGGAGTCCCAGCCCAGTTTTCTTTCTGTGGAGGCACCAGGCTCATATACTTCCAAATGCTTTCTTCCTACCCTCTTTCTTTTGGACATTCCTCAGGGTATCCAGAGTGAAGGTGATCAGCTCCTGGTGCAAACTCTTCTTCCTTTCTTATTTATCTTGATTATGAGGTGGACTGAGGCTTCAGAAAATGCAGAATCTGTAATTGTATCAGTTATTTATTGCTATATAATAATGTACCCCAAATCTTAGTGTCTTAGGATGACAAGTATTGGTTATTACAATAGTTTTTCAGAGTCAAGAGTTTAGCAATGTATTACCCAGTGGTTCTAGCTCAGAGTTTTTCATGAGGTCAAAAATTAAGATGTTGCAGTATTCTGAAGACTTCCTTGGGGTTGCAGAGTCCACTCCCAGGATTGTCACTGATGGAGCTGATGGCTGCAAGCTTCAGAGTTTTGCTAGCTGTTGGAAGGAGATCTCATTCCTCACCACATGGACCTTACCACAGAGCTGCTTGAGGGTCTTCATGCCAGGTGTTCCTAGATAAAGTTATACCAGAGAGATGCAAGGTAGAAACACAATGCTTTTGATAACCCAGCTTTGGTAGTCATAGGGTGAGGTGAGCATGGTGGCATAAATCCTGTAATCCTAGTACAAAAGGAGACTGAGTTACTAGGCAGATCACAAATTTGAGGCCAGTAGCAATTTAGCTACTTAGTGAAACTCTATTTCAAAATAATTTATTGGGGTAAATCCCCAATACCCACCCCACACACCAGATGTCATTGTTTCTCTCATCTTCTATCAGCCATACAGACCAACACTAAACAACATGGGTTGGGAACACCTGAAGCTGTGAATATTGGGATAAAGCCTGGTTCAGTGGGAGCCTACTTGGAGACTGGCTATTACACACACCATTCTTGTGTCAATGGTTTTAGACTTAGGATAATGGTTACAGGGAGTTTCAAGGGTGTTCAGGTTTGTTATGGTCATTTAATAAGAGGATAACATGACAGGTGGAAGCAAAGATGAGACCCAGATTGGTGTGGAGTAGCAATGTAAGTAATTTTGTACATGTAGTTAACCTGAACCATTTGTAGTATGTATGAATATTTTTATGCAAATATGCAAGTAGCAAAAGACCTGAAAGGCAGCCTGAAATCTTGGTTGTCACCTTTTCTACCTATCTCTGAAATAGGATTTTCTCATATTGTTCTTTGTGACTGAAGCACTAGTTTGGTTTGAGATTGCTCATGCTCAGGCCATGAGACAAAGACTTTTAGCTCAATAAGTTCATATAGGAGGTAATACCATGAGCTATTTGTTGGGAACAGGTTTTGGGAGAAATAATTGGAAGGTCAAAATTGATCAGGCCTTCCTGGTGCAAACGGACTCTGGACTCAACTCTGGACTCAACTCGCCTTCACCTCTGCTAACAACAAAGACTCTGGTGGTCCCACATGCTGTGATGCTTCAAGGCGGAACTACTCCATTGCCAGTATCTGTTCTGCCCAGCGGGATCTTCATCTGCATAATGTCTCTGGGACTACTGGAGTTGTCTGCCCTGCCCACAGGGTTTCTTACATTCTGTTACTCTAGAGGTGTTGAATGAAAGGTGTGGTGAGCTGGGGCCTGGGGTCTTTTGCTACCCAGAGCAGCATGGATCAGGCCCAAACTTAGCCTCTCTGAACCTCTTTTCTGCCTACTTATTATTATTTCACCGTGTGCCGCTGACTCACAGGAGACTAGAATCTAATGAAAAGTTCTAGTTATGTTCCCTTCCCCTGGTTCCCACATTTGGCACCCCACGTGGGCAGTGCAGACACCTCCAGTAGTCCTAGAGATATTATGCAATTTTGACCTTCCAATTATTTCTCCCAAAACCTGTTCCCAACAGCTATTGGTAGGAGATTGGAGATGTGTGTTGGTTCGAGAAAAGGCAGTAAAGGCAGGCAAGCAAGCCAATTATTCTTATAGATGTTTGATGTAACTCCTTTAGGGAGTGATGAAATCTAGTGTAGAAATACTTCTGAGGTTTTCTACCTGTGGGACAGGTTCCTGAAATACTTATCCATCAATTTTACCAATCAGTAATTGATGGCTGCTCCCAGGAACTGTTAATTCTTTGGTATTTCTGGCCTGACACTTGATCAGGCATTGAGGCAGCAGGAGGTATCCTTTGGGCTTGTGGTTGCAGATGTTGGCAGTTGGCAGTTGGACCTGCAGGAACATGTAAAATACCAAGGAGACTTAGGATGAGCATCTGCGGCCTTTTTTTTTTTTTTTTTTTTAAACAACATCTCCCTTTGTAGTTCAGGCTGGTGCTGAGCTCACTATGATGCAAGCCTTGAACTCAGCAATCCTCCTGCCTCTGTCTCCTGAGTGCTGGGATTACAGGTGTGAGCCACCACACCCGATACTGTGGTCTGTGATACTGATTGATGGTGGGCATGAGTCACCATACCCGGTATTATTTTATGTGGTTACCAGGGATTGAACCAGGGACCTTGTGCTTGCCAGGCAGGCACTGGAACCAGTGAGCTAAATCTCTTTCTCAGCTTTTTTTTTTTTTTATGAGCTCCTGTAGTCTGGAAGCCAGGCATCCCTTCTTATAAAGAGTTCTCCATGGCCTATGCTGTCCCCTCCTGCAGTGATTGAGTGACTTTCAAGATGGCCTCCAATCCCTTAATCTTACATTGGTATCACTCCCTCTCTACACACTGAGCTCACTGGACACATGAACCAGGTCTTTCAGCTCATTGTTTCTGGGGTGCTTAGGCAAGACCTGGTCTATGCTGGGTGCTCAGAAATCTTGAGTGAATGAATAAATAAATGAATTCTTTCTATCATTTGAAATACTACTGGTAATACTCTATGTGTTTCTGTGTCCAAAAGCTTTATCATAAATTGTTAGCATTTCCACTCATGCAGGTTTATTCTATGAGAATAATTTTCACAAAGGGGTCTTCCCAGTGTGGGAAAATCACTAACATGTTTATGGTACACTCGCTGGCATATTTCTGGCTGATTCACTGCTAAGCATCCCCCAGTCTCCAGGAGGAAAGCTGGGAAGAGAAGCAAGAGACTTATGCAAGCAGCTTTGAGAAGCTCCTCACATGGGGCAAGGCTGAGTGAGGAGGGATACTAAGTCTCTACATAGCCTGAGAGCTGCCCCAGAGATCTGGTCTAGCACCATTTTGGGTAGTCATGATTTACTCACTGTCACAGCCACTTAGCACTCCAGGAAAGATGCACTGTCTGAGGAGAGAACAGTTATGTGGATCTGGCTGTTATTATGGATAATAATTGTGTTTGCGGTCTGTACAGCCTGAGCTTGTTTGGGAGGTTTGTCACCACTGCTAAAATTTTAAATATTTTAATTAATGATACTTGCCTCTGCTTGTGCCTTGAGGCTCTTTAAGCAAAATGAGCAATTAAAAAAAAAACAGGAAAAGCAAATGAATGAAAATAAAAGAAAGGGCATTAAAATAATCATTCTGTTTCTGTGATGTTTCAGGCTTGAGAAATGTATCTCTTGCTTGCTGTAGGCAAGAGAAAATTCTCACTGCTTCTGCCTGTTATCTTTTGCTCTCACAGTCATCCATCTCTTGCAGCTGCTGAGTGACAAGGAATATACCTAAAGTATCATCAAAAAGGACAGGAGGAGAGGAAAAGGGCACAACAAAGGCCTAAAAGTCCAGTGAATTTGCAGCTTCCTGTTTTTAAGAATGTTTTTATCATCACCAATCATTCTTGCCATCAATTATTTCCATATTTTCCCTGTTTTGTGCATAAAAATGAGAAGATACCTAAGAACTGGTCTCTACTTGTTATTTCTTTCATTGTAATGACTTGAGATGGTTCTGGCAAATTAACTGCAAGTCCCAGAATGTTCTGTGAGGCAGATAAGTGAATGCACAGAAGAGAGGCCAGTACAGTAGGTACTGAGTTGAAGATAGTTTGTTGAAACCGGTCACCAAAGAAACAGTGTTAAGAGTTGGTGGCACCTTTAAGATTTATTTGGGATCATAACCATTTTTCCTTGTGAAAGAATTAATGTTTATGTTACAGAAATGAGTTAGCTATTATGTGACTTTGTTCCTCTTTTTTCTCTCTTCTGCACATACCTGCTTGCTTTTCCCCCTTTCTGTCATGTTATGATGCAGCATGAGGTCCTTACCAGACATGATCACTGATTTTGGACTTGCCAGACTCTACAATGATGAGCTTAACATACTTTTTTTCTGTATAAATTATCTAGTCTCAAGCATTCTGATATAGCAACAGATTAAGACATTAAGGGTGATGCTCTCAAATGTTGGGATTATGGTTCATGAAGTAGAAACTTTAGAGATCTAAGGAGCAAAATTTCTGTCCACATTGTATCATCACAAGAACTCCCTGAGTCTGATCAGGATTCTAAACTCAGGGGCATATGGACTATCCAGCTTTAACTTCCTGGTGCTTTAAAAATACTTGAATTAGTAGCCAATATTTACAAATAGAGATAGCAAATATAGAAACTGGACTTTCAGTTTCTTTTAAAATTTCATGTGATGACTTCAGGCTGGAACCAATGGTAGGTGCTCTGTGCTGGAACTCAGGCCTGCAGCTGTGAGAGATTTGTGTGTGCATCCTGTCAGTTGTCTCTTCAGCTACTTACTTTGCTAGCTTGAAATTGTTGAGATCAATCATGGTAAGGGCATTTATGAAAACTGACAAATGCTGTGGTTTTCTCTTTCTTCTTGGGGACCTACTTGTTAACACCTGTCCACATACCCCTGGGGCCAGCCCTATGGATGAAGGTGTCTGTGCATTCTTTATACCTACTGCTCTTCATCCTTTCCATACAATGAGACCAAGTTTCCCTGTTGTCCTCTGGGTTCAGATTTTGAATTTGAGATCTTACATCACTGCTTTCTGTTTCTGGGCTCTGTGTAAAGATAACTAACCCTCCCAGGGTAGGGTCATTAAGGCAGAATCTCTGATGAGAGAGAGAGATAGACTTTGTTCTTGGAGACAAAATTTGCTTGATCTTTGGAGCTGAAAGTCTTCTGTGAGCTGGGAAGTGAAGAGTTCATTCTGGAAGATGGGAGATGTGAATGTTTTCTGTGGCAGAAGTCCAGTATCTGCCTGTGAACATAGTGTCCTAGCTGTTTGCCCTTGGGGGTAGACACTGGACAGTATAGCATGGATCCCTGGGAAAATATCACTTCCTACAACAGTTAGCCAAGCATGCAGGGAAGTACATGCATCAAAATAGAACCATCATTCTCTGAGCCTGGGAGCAGGGAGGATGACCATTGGTAGGCTTGACTTCTTGAATTGTTCCCCAAAGACTATTAAATTGAGAATTTGATACTCAGTGCAGCATTGTTCAGAGGTGGGGCCTAAAGAAGTGATTAGACCATAATGATGCTAGCCTCATTTATGTACTTACTGATGAGTTCATAGCCAAGTTGGCTAGCAGGAAGTAGAGCCTGGTTGAAGGGAGCATGGGGCAAAACCTTGAGGACTATCTGGGTCCTGGTCCCTTCTCCTCTGGCTCTTCCCTGCCCTGCTTCCTGTGGGGCATGAGTTGAACAGATTTTCTTTTCTATGCCCTCCTGCTATGTTATTTCTTCCATGGAGCCAGCTGATCATGGACTAATACCTTTTTTCCTTTATGGCAGTTATCTGATGTACAATAGAAAGATGTACCTAAAAACACTGGTGTGTGTATGTGTGGTGTACTAACTTAAATGGTCAGAAGTACCAAGAAATGTGTTATTTCTTGGGTGGGTACAGGATGACTTATCTGTTGCATTAGATGATTTATTTTTCATTTTTTAGCAATTGGAGCTGGGGTTGAAAGTGGAAGCATAGTGCTGAAGTCTGATGACATATTTGTGGCTTTGGCAAGGCCTCTGCCCAAAGGAGTCTAGTGAGAGACATGCAGAAATAAACTCAAAGCTCTTACCCCATGCAGCAGATTAGAACTGAAATTTGTAAAATTTAAAACTAGTGAATCCTTTATATGGTAAATATTCTGTGAAGTTCTCTTTACTATCTTGGAGTAAAATGAAATTCATAGATAACATAACTTTCATTATTGTGAAAACCAATTAATATGTCTGTAAGTTTCCAAAATATTCCATGAGAAATGAGACCAGACCTGTTTGAGAATCCACTGGTTTTCTTGCCTGGAAATAGAAATCAGGGAGGGCACAGGTATAAGATTCAGTGATGAATGTCATCATATTTTATACTGAAAATGTATCAGTAAATTTAAAATTAGAAAAAGGAAGAAATCAGAAAGGGATCGAATCAAAACAGCCTTTTGTTTGGAGTAAAAGATGGCACCCAAGCCAGAGGAGTGACAACCTCACTGGATGCCATCAAAGATATCCAGTTCCACCCTCACCAAAGCCCATATATAGAAATAAAGCCATACTTATTTTGCATAGGAACTTTGTGGACCAACATTGTTATTGTTACAATTATGTTCAGAAGCATCCATTACTTGACTGAATCCAGCCTCCCTCACACTTTTCTTCGTAGGAGGTGTAACCACTGCTGATGATTTGTTGCCTGAATTTCTGCTTCTTCAAATTCATCTATAATTATCTTTTGAAAGTAAAGATTCCACTGCAGTGTAAAGATCATCTGCAGGTTTATGAGACAGAAAAACAGAGATCTCAAGTGTAGATATGTAAAAGGAAAAAATATCTGTCTCTCTGGGGGATAGCAATCACATAATCTTTCTGTCTTTTCTAGGGTCTATATAGAGAAAAATCCCTGGATTATATCTTGGCTTAATTTTTCAGGCTATTTGCATAAGTCTCTTTGGAACTCAGTTTCTCCATCTGTGGAGTGGGTGTAAGACCAGATGTGATGATGTTTAGAGAGCTGTTTTCCATCTGCAGTGCAATGACTGCTAATTATTGTCACAAAAATCACATCAGGAGTAGCTAATTCTTGTCATTCACTGACCAGATGGAGATAAACAGATTTACTCTGGGCTCAGTGGCTTCTGCTTCAGCTACTTAAAATTTAATTGTTCTTTGGTTGCTATTTAAAACTGTAAAAGTTTCTTTGAAAGTAATTTAATCATGGTGAACAACTGAGTGATATATTTCATTACATAGGTGAGTGAAATGCAAACTACTATCTGCATATAGACTGTATTTGTGGAAGTTTGGTTTTAATCATTAATTAGTTGTTTGCTCCTGGTTACTTTTCTAGATGAGCATGTTTTTGTAGAGGATCTATCCATCCATCCACTCATCCAATCAGTGAACAAACCAATAAAATTACCTGTTGAAACATTTAATTTATATGAATGGTTTGGAAAGTTTCTGTAAGAACTCAACTCTAGGTTGAGTACAAGGTATAGATATTCTTTTTGGTTTATTTGTTTTGAACCTAGAGCCTGGGCACTGAACTGTATCCCTGACCCCTTTTAATTTTTAAATTTTGAGACAGGGTCTTGCTAAGTTGCTTTCTCAGGCTGGGCTTGACCTCATGATCCTTCTGTCTGAGCCTCCTAGAGAGCTAGGTGTCTGCCAAGTGCTGTTTTGGATGCTAATTGTCAACCTCCTGGACTCAACTGTTTTCTTTCCCATTTTTTTCTTAAACTTTTACTAAAGAGTGCATATTTTATCTAGGTCAATTTTTATTGATATTTTCTGGTTGATGTTTTTTTAAAGGATAAAAAGACCATTTATTCAGCTATTGTTTGCACTGAAAGGAGCAGATGATGGAAGGGTGATATTAAGACCATGTATCTGGAAGTAAGCAAAGTGAGAATGTCAAGGTGTAGTCTCTCTTTTTTTCTATTTATAGACTTTAGCAAAATAAAGTTAAGAATGTAGGGAACTCCATAAATATTAGAAGAATATGTATTCATGGGGTGGGTTAAATGGAAGACATTCTAAAATAAGTCAGGAAAGACATAATTCAGAGAAAACTGATGTATTTAATGAAGTAAATATTTACAACTTTACATGTCAAATAATACTATAAACAAAATCTAAAGACAAAAGGACTAGGAGAAAATATCCATGATCCCGATATGATAGACAAAAGCTTACTATCCAGAGCTCTTTAGAGGTTAGAAAAAGCCATATGGATATTAGAAAGAAAAGACAGAAAAGGCAAGTCACAAGGATGCAACAGTGGCAAATACACCTGAAAAAGATGTACAACCTTATTGGAAACCAGAAAAATGCAAATTGAAAAAGATCAAGTGCCACCTTTATTCAATGAGTTGTTAAAACATAAAAAGATTGAGGGTTGATAAAGCTTGGCATAATGTAGGGAAATGAACTCCCATCTATTCTTTGTAAGAATGTGAGTAGCTGTCATATTTGGGAGAAGAAATTTGTAGATTTTTAAAAACAAAAACGCATATATTCTTTGATCCGATAACCTTACTACTTCAGAGAAATAAAGGTTCTAGTACATAAAGGGAAATGTACAAAGGTAGCTATTGCAGTTGTGATTATAAAAAACAAAGATGGGAAGCTGGGGATCATAAATGTTCATCTCTTTAGGGTCAATTGAGTAACATACAGAGCATTTTTAATATTAAGTAGTATAAAGCCATTGAAAATCAAGACACGGAATTATATTTATTCACTTGAAAGGATACAGATTATAAGGGAAAATAAATATATTTTGTTGAGGTATAGAAAAAGGTATAAAAAATACTTCAAGCTGCTGACACTGGTTACTTCAAGAGGGTGAGGTGAGCTTGAAGGTAAGGGTAGGCTATTAATAGCTTTTAAACATTTGTTTTGTTACACATAGTGTTTTATAATTAATAATTCTATTAAGGTAGAAGAAAGAAAAAAAGAAAAGAAGAAAGAAAGAGCAAAAGGAAGGAGGTAGTGCATTAACTTTTTTTTTTTTTTTTTTGCTTTTTGAGACAGGGTCTCGTGTTGTAGTTCAGGCTGGCCCTGAGCTCACTATGGTGCCCAGGCAAGCCGCTGCGAACTCAGCAATCCTCCTGTCTCTGCCTCCCGAGTGCTGGGATTACAGGTGTGAGCCACCACGTCCGGCATTTGTGCATTAACATTTTAACCTTTAGACTTCATGGGAAGAAAAGAAAAAGCTTTCTTTAGCCACAGGAAATAGTGGCCGTAAGTCAAAAGCAACTGGAGCTAACAGAAATGCCATGGTAGGGCTTTGAGTCTTTAACCCAATGCTGTTATTAGAAATTACAGAAACAGATTATTTTGGGTTAGTGTTCTGGGTTATAGTTGTGAAGGTCTTTCTATGTCTTTTTACATAGAATTTCTGGCCCTCTTTCTTTAAGGTCTTAATATTTTTGCTTGCTAAATGATTATTGAGATCTCAGTTGTTTAAAAAAGGAAAATAATAAAAGATAAATAAAATTAAGAATGGGAAAAAGAAAAAATATTGTGTCCCTCTGTAGTTTGAAGGTTGCTAGTAGTTCGACCTCAGATGCAGGAAGTAATGAAAGATTTATTTAACCACATTCCTCTTAAGGTCGAAGGGTTGAGATGATTGCTCCCTTTCTTCACCTGGACCCTCTTATTTATTTCTTTCTCCTCCTGAGCCAACATTTGAGCTGCTGTGAGAAATTCTTAGTCAGTTCCTAATATTTGAAACTACTTTCAACAATCCAATCCATCTCCTCCCACTGAAAGGGGCATTATCTCCACATCCTTGGAGATGAGCCGCCTCTTCCCTCTTTTATCATTCTGAGTTACACACAGTTGGTGAAAACACCCTGATAATGTTCTTGTTGGTTTCCCACAAGTGAAATAACAGATAACTGTTCTCCCAGTGTTGGTGATGGAATCATCCAACACCCAGATAACCAAGAAAGGAGCTATCTACTCTCATTGCATACTGTGATTAAGATCTTACTGGAAAAGATACAAGTGAGATTGCCTTCATAAAATAATATCCATGCCCGTATCATTTTACTGAGCTCAGATAGCAGTGAGCACCTTTTCTTGAGGCTCTCTCTGTACCAATCTGCACTGGCTTTGAAACATGTGTGCCTCCACCTGCCCTACTGGTGAGATAAGACTAAAAGTATTAGATGGCATATTAAATTGGGCAGCATTTTTCATATTACTCATACAAATGAGATAACAGCTGCAGGATAGTCTGTTTGATTCTTGGCAAAACTCCCAACCATTGTGCTGCTGAAACAAGGCTAGCCTTACATCTCAGCAGTGTGGGCACTTGTCTATGTGCACTTGTTCAAAAGTGCCAGGAAGCTGCCCTCCCTTAGTCCTTTTCCCAGACTCCTCAGTTTAAATTAATAAGAAACAAAACTTTTCTTCCCAAGCAGAAATAGGTTTAATGTGAAGTTATCTAAAGGAGGTAGTCTATAGTGCTTTTCCCAAATTGCAGTCACAGAGTCCCACTTTTAAATGATTTTTTTTAGAACTAAGCATCACCATAATATTTTCTTAAAATTTATTTTAACTAATAATAGTGAGGAAATTACAAGTTTATGTAGCTTTTGTTTTATATCTAAATGATATTAAAATTAATATATGACTATTAACATCATTTTCTGTACACCATCAAAAATCATTTTGAGTGATACTCATTCATGTTTCTTTGAAAAACACCCTTAGTGTATTTCTTACTAATGTGTACGCTGTTTATAATACAGACCATGTCTGGGCTGCTGCCTTTGATGAGTGATTGCATGCCTAAGAAGGACAAGGAGGATGATATGTGGCTATAAAAGGACTCAGCAAAGAGACACTGGGAGTAAGGAGCACCATTTCATCCTGCCCAGTCTGATGAGGAAGATGTAACCTTGGGCATCTTCTTGTAACCTTTCTCCCTGGGATCTGGGATCAGAGGATGACGGGGCCCTCAGTGAGACCCTGAGCAACAAAACATAATCAGTCATCTCCAGGCTTTCCTAGGATTTTCCCACCCATTCTATGGCCACTCTTGGCTTGGGGCCTAAGCAGCCTCATGAAGAGGAGGCGTAGATAGTACAACATGGTAAGTGCTAAGCTTTGCAGAGGTAAACTTTCCATCAAGCCTATCTTGTCCATTCCAGAAAAGAAACTTGATTATGAAGGGATTTAAAATGTACAGATAAAATTGAAAAATAGCAACAAAGCAGTCCAGTGGGATGGAGTGTAAGCTGGAAAGCTCTACTTTACAGGTAGCAGAGGCACCTGGCAGCTTTCAGAAACATCTGCTTCCAGCTTTTGTAGGTGCTTAGGACTTAGCTTCTGAGCACTCTCACTGTGATAGCAGTAACTCTTTCCCTTGATGCCCTGGTCATGACTCTGAATGAAGTGTATGGACCTATCATGATGACCAAACCTGCTCAGGCCAATTCCTTAGAGTTTTACCATCTTATAACTAACCTACTATCCACATGTGATTCTAAATGCCTTAGATGTGGCTTCCTGTCCACAAGCTGCTAGAACATGGAATTGTATAAGAAATATTGATGGTTGATATGTAGACAGACCAGAAGGAGTTAATCTCCGGCCAAATGTGATTTAGTGTGGGCCTGCAAAGCTAAGCTCATGGGAACTCCCCAAGGGAGCAGTTAATCAGATATTAGTGTCCAGGTGTGTGGATGGCCTGACTGATGACTGAAGAGTGAATTGAGTGTTTGGGACCAATTCATGTGTATAAGCCTGGGATCTATGAGGGGCAGTAAATCCTTGCTTCATCCTTTAGTACACATCCAATGCTAATGACAGTATAGCAAAAATTGGAGAGGTATTTTTGTATTCTGATTAGATAAAGGAATCCATGACTGTTGTAAATGGTATTTCCCCCAGTCACTCAGTACCAATTAGATCATGCTTCCCTGAAGTGGCTTTTGTCTTCATCCTGCATGCTTATGAAACTTGGTCTCTGCAAGGCTGCTGACTGCTTCATCACCCACAGACATATAGCCTGCACCTGTGTATGTGTACTCCTCCCTGCCTGACCTTGCTGCTGGTCCTTCCAGTGCCCATTTGTGTTCAGGTTGCTTTTCTATCTTTGTTAGTGAAGAAAGGAAGAATTATTTTCAGATGTGACAGGACTTTATACTTTTTCCTATTTAGTAAAGTAGAATATTATTCTTCTCTGATTTCTTTTTTCTTTTGTGGTTCCAGGGATTGAACTCAAGCCCTTGTGCTTATAAGATAGGCACAGTACCACTGACCTAAATCTTTGATCCTCTTTGATTTCTTAAACTCAAGATTGCTTCTCTTCTCTGCACCATTAAAAAATGAAACAAAATAAAACATAAAAAAAATGAAGGAAGGACAAAGGAACAGATTTCTTCTCTTTAGCAGGATTACTCTTCCTCAATTAAAAGTTTGCAATTTGTATGTAGTGCATCTCATTATAAAAGTAATAAGATACAGAAAAGTCAACAAATAAAGGAAAAAGTCTACAGTACTAATAACATAATTGCTGTTAGCTTTTGGTATACTTACAGGTAGTCTTTCTAATATGCTCCCTCTTTTAGTATCTAATTATATTTCCACTGTATATACAATATTTTCTCTTAGTGTTTAAGTTAACACTCAGCCATAATCATTTTTATATGACTGTATATCATTTTTTTTTTTGAGACAGGGTCTCGCTTTGTAGTTCAGGCTGGCCCTGAGCTCACTATGTAGCCCAGGCAAGCCTTGAACTCAGCAATCCTCCTGTCTCTGCCTCCTGAGTGCTGGGATTACAGGCATGAGCCACCATGCCCGGCACTGTGGTATGTGGTATTGATTGCTGGGGGCATGAGTTACCATGCCCAGCATTGTATGTGGTTATCAGGATCAAACTCAGGACCTTGAGCTTGTGAGGCATGCACTGGAACCACTGAACTAAATCTCTGGCCCATGTATATCATTTTTAACCATAGTTTAAAATGACTACATGTTTCCTCCTATAATTTACATAATTAGTCCTTGATTGTTTTGGTATTTATGTTGTTTGCAATTAAAACTTTTACTATCTCATTAAAAGATATTTTATTTCCTGGGCCGGAGGGTTAGCTCAGTGGTTCCGGCGCCTCCCTTCCAAGCGCAAGGTCCTGGGTTTGATCCCTGGTAACCACATATAATGCTGGGTGTGGAGATGTGCCCACCAGCAATCAACACCGCATACCACAATGCTGGACATGGTGGCTCACGCCTGTAATCCCAGCACTCGGGAGGCAGAGACAGGAGGATTGCTGAGTTCGCGGCAGCTTGCCTGGGCACCATAGTGAGCTCAGGGCCAGCCTGAACTACAAAGCAAGACCCTGTCTCAAAAGCAAAAAAAAAAAAAAAAAAGATACTTTACTTCCTAATCCTATTTGTGCATTATTTTATTAGGTTTTCTAGAAGTCAGATGACTAAAGGCCATTTGCAGGTACCTGGTCCTCAGCTGGGAGTCAGATTCTGAAAGCATTGATCCTACTTTGTCCTCATCAACCAAGTTGAAGTGCTCACTACACCACCTCTTCCCTTTTATTTTGCCTCCTGTGCAAAGGCATATTTTCATATCCCTCACAGAGAAGAAAGAGCTGTACCTCTGAGGTCTCTTACCACATGTACTCAGTCTAAAACAAGGCATTCTCCATCGATACTGCTATTGGTCCCCAAATTGTAGCAGATGCCTTTAGAAGAGCGGGCTCTCAGTTTTTCTTCCTAGCTAACTTTAATAAATGCTGAGGGCAGGAGGATAAGGATGAAAGGAAGGATTATGAGTCAACTAGGGTCCTATGAGGGATTTTGAGAGAGGATACCCATAACTGATGGTGTCTGACTGACTACAGTATATCAAAGGATAACTTAAAGAGCATTTACATGTTTTAGCAACTGTGACAGGTCTGATGGAATATACTGAAGTAAATAATCACTCTCAAGGGGTTTATAGCCTTCTGTGGAAACAAAAAGGCCTGCAAATAACTTATAAAGGAAAAAGACAGACATAAAAGAATCAGCGTTGCTGGAATGAGTCAGTGGCCCAAGACATACACAAAAAAATTTCTATGATGATCCATATTTTCAAGCTTCATTTTGGTATGGCCAATGAATTGGGGTAGGACAGAGTAGGGTCATTTGTGGCAGCTCCACTGAAATAAAATTAATTCTAGGTACAGGAAAGGGTAAGATTCTGTGTGTAGGATTTCTTTTTTGTTTGAGGTAGGGTGATAGTTGTTCTGGAGATTGAAACTATGACCTTCATATCAAACTACATTCTCATCTTTTCAAAATGTTTTATTTTGATACGGAGTCTTGCTAATTTGTCCACATTAGGTATAAACCTGCAGTTCTCCTGCTTCAGGTTATCAGAATGCTGGGATTATAGGTGTGCACCATGATGCTGAACTTTTATGCAGGAATTTGAGTACAGCATTTTAAAAATTGATTTTTTGGTGTACTTTATATATACAGTATGATCACATTCATCATTGAGAATTTGTACCTGTACTTGAAACATGTTGATTCTCATTTTTTCCCATTTCACTGCCCTCCATGCTCCCCTCACCTCCATATATACATAAGCTTTGTTTCCATTTTTTATTATCACTTTTTTCTTTCCCTTCTTTAGCTTCCCCTACTTCCCCTTTCCCTTTTCCCTTTGAACATTTTCTTCCTATTTCATAATACCTATCATACATTTTGGAACTCATTTATACCTTCAGTTTGTCATACTAGAGAAATGATATGGTATGTACACATCTAGGTATTCACACATAGGTATGTGTCCTATTTGTTTCATTTATTAGTATGTCCTCAAGGCATATCCATGTGAGTCTAAATGACACTAATTTACTATTCTTTATGGCTGAGTAATACTCCATTTTATTGAAAAACCCATATCCTTGTCCAGTCTCCAGTTGATGGATATTTGTGGTGTTTGCAAGATTTGGCTATTATAAGCTTTTTACGATAATAAACATGGGTGCACAAATGTTGCTGTGATATGATGCTTTTAATTCTTTTGTGTGAATACAGCATTTTCCTACTCAGTTGACAGTTCCTGGCAGGGGGAAAAGACCCAAGCTATGAACCTTCCCTCTACAGCACTTCTGTGTTTTCAAGGCTAAAGAATCATGTTGTATATACCCTGGAAAAGTTTTAACCAGATAGTTGTTTTAGAGCAAGGCTGTATATCAGTCAAGTTATACAATGAAAGACAAGGGTGTACCATCAAGGGTAACTGGATCATTTTTTATACCCAAGCACGTATGATTCTTTAGTTTTGGCTGCATAATGTATTTTTAAAATTTATGTCTTCCAGAATGATTAGTGAAAATTGGAGAATAATCAACAATGGACCAGTGGGCATCATAAATGCCCATGGTCTCAGGTTGTAGCAAAATTGAAAAACTGCTGTTGTCTAGTGATGTCACTGCCATTTCAATCTCATAATTCAGTGCATCCTTGATGAGTTTTGTGAAGATGCTACTTTGAATGAACTGGACTACTAATTATGTGTAAGTATTGCATACAGAATTATGTAGAATATATAATACCTGATCATGGTGATAAATGATTATTACTGGCTTATATGTTTATTATAGAATACTATAATTTCAATCTTTATTTTAGTGTGTACTCTTTCTACTTATACAAAATATTGACTGTAAAATAGTCTGCTGTGTTGCTCATCAGCAGCCTCATATGTCTCATATTCATTGCATCTCCTGCTTTCATCAAAAGGCCACTCTTAGTGACTGACACATACCATTTTGTGTAAGTACATACTATGATGTCAACCAGTGACAAAAATCACATGATATTTTCTTCATAGTACATCCCATTGTTGTGTAACATTAGACCGTATTAGAATAGCAAAGAACCTTCATCACTTTAGAAGATTTAGTACCATGACTATGGCTTGCATGTATCTCCTTAAAAGTATGTTTTGGAAATGTAATCCTCAGTGCAACAGTGCTAGAAAGTGGTATCTAATAGGAAGTGTTTAGGTAATGAAGGTTTCATGCTCACGAATGGATAAATGCTGACTTTGAGAGGGCCTAAGACCATAAATCTGACCTCTTTTCCCATCCACAATGAGATGCTGTAGCAAGAATGCCCTTACTAGATTCCAATCAATTGGTGTTGGCATTTTCAGCCTCTGGGATGAGTCAGTACATATCTGTTTAGTGTGAATTACTCAGTCTTTGTCATAGTAGTACAACACAGATTAGACACTCTTATTGTCATGTATATAGAAATGTTAGATAAGGAAATAAAACAACAAATTTTGGTGAAATTGTACTGCTGAACTTTAAAGAAAGAAGATAGCCTTGAGTGTAAGGGAAAAAAGGGAAATGAAAACTATTATAAGGGGATGGATAAAGGAGACCTGATGCCAAGGAACTCCTGGGGTTTAGTTTCCACACAAGACTTGAGGTGAACTTCTAATGCCCATCTGAAGATTGGTTATGTAGTCTCCAGACCACCAGTGATAGAGGAAGGAGAAACTCTTCATAATATCTAGAAGCTCAGAGAGCTGCCATGCTCATAAAAAGTAGACTGGAAAAATAGCATTCATTGGCCAAGGAAGCAGCGTGGAAGTTTGCCATTTGTCCTGAGCTTTACTTAGAAGGGGAAAAAAATAACTTGAAACACTGAATCCCCTGTCCTGAACTATGTACAGATATGTGATCCAAATTTATACTACCTGTCTTGAATGGGACATCCAAGCCAAGAATTTATCATAACCAGGTCAGAGACTGTTGAAACCCTACAGGTTCCAGTACAAGCAAATAAAAAGCTTCTCAGCATGAATCCTATCACAACCCAGGGCATATAGAATTCCATAGACCCAACACTCCTGAAGAAGCAAAGCTTACAATAAAAAACAGACAAACTTCATAAATCAAACCACCACACATTAGAATCAGGAGACACCATAAACAGGAATTCCTGTCAACTACCAGCAGGAATGTAAAATGATAGAGTTACACTGGAGAGCAATCTAGCAATGCCAAGTGTATCTAAAGATGGGCCAACACTATGGGCAGCAAACTCATGCATACATATGTGCTCTAGAAATTCTCCCACCTATATATAAAGATATGCCCAAAGATTTTCCCTGTCCAATTATTTGCAAAATAAATGATAGTAGTAATAAAGTCAGAACAGGAATGGATAAGGATGATTTATTCATATACTAGACTACTCTCATTACTAAGATGAATGAATAAGTCTAAATGTGTAAATCTTAAACACATGATGTTGAGTGAGAAAGTCAAATTTCTCAAGGCTTTGTATAGCATACTATTTATGTAAATTTAAAAAACACAAATCAATATTACATATTATTTATGAGCATGTGTTAAGGTAATAAAAGTAGAAAAACAGGAAAATATATCACTCTAAGAAAAGTGGCCTCCTTTAGTGGGGGAGGGTAGGTAAAGAACTTAATTCCAACTAGTCTTAAAGCTAAATGGTACAATAGTAAGAGTGCCATATGGACTCCCTACAAATCAATACATTTTGCTTTTTGCTGTAACTATCTCCAAGTATAATTTTTTTCTACAATTTAAAAAAAATGAAACAATGCTTGATAGATTTGGGTGAAGTCCCATTTTTATACGAATCTTATCCCATCCTCTTCCCCCTAAGGTTTCAGCGTGATATGTTGACTCTTCAAAAGCATTCTATGAATGTAATTTACCCTACATCAAAACTCATGTGAATACTTGATTCCCAATGGGTGGTGCTTGGAGGTAAAGATTTTAAGAGGGATTAATGTCTTCCTCATTAAAGTGAGTTTCAGTTCTCCATGGACTGAATTGCCCCAGAAGTGGGCTTGAGACTGTGTTTTGCTTCTTTCACATATACCTGCTCACCTTTCTGCTTCCATGAGTTGGGAGTAGTATCTTACTGCACGATGAGCAGCTATAATGCAGACTGTTGTGTGTGATGTGCAAAGAATAGCCAAATATGTGCCCAGTAACAAGGGACAAGCAGCTACATTCATTCAAGATCTTGAGAAGTTGTGCTTGAGACAAGTCAGTGCTGACAAAAGATATGGCACAGACAGAAAAATGGTGGACTGTCAAAAAAGTAAAAGCATTATACACAGGTCTTAGCATACAGAACCAGCAACAGAAGCCCTCAATAAATTAAGATGTTTGGAACTTAAAGAATACCTCACCCCAGGCACCTCCTCCTGAATCTCTATGTTTAATTGACAGTGGTGACTGACAGGGTATTGAATCATTTCAGGCTCTCAACATGCATGATTTTCCCAGAATTCACTCTGGGGCCAGGAATGTAGCTCAGTGGTGCCACATTTACCCAGCAAGCACGAGGCCCTGAGTTCAATCCCCAGTACTACAAAAAAACCTAAAACAAACCCCCCAAAGCAGAATCCACTCTGATCTTAGTTATATTTATAAGATGTAGTGCATATATGAACCCATAAAAAGACTTGAGTAGGGTGAAAGTGACTGAAGTTTAGGTGATCCAACAGGCGTGTGCTCTTGCTTAGAGCATTTGAGATCTGATGTGTTTTTATTTATTCATTTATTTATTTATTTTTAATTGAAATTTTTATTGGTACATTTTATATACAGCTCACAATCACATACAACACTGGGGAATTTTTACCAGTATTTATACCTCCCAGGATAATGGGAGGAGAAATGACCATAGGGTATTGCTTAGAATTAAGTGGATAGAGGGGAGTAATTTCCTGAGCATCAGGCTGATCTTAGGCTTCCTGGCCTCCAGAACTGAAATAAACCTCTTTTCTTGATGAGTTCTAGTCTCAGATATTCTGTCAAGCAACAGCAAATACACTAATACACAAACTATGATCCAATCACACATGTAATCACTCCCAGCATATCAGGAAGAAAATGCGAGAGGCAAAATACTAGAGCCATAATAAGAAACTTCTTTTTGGGAAAAAAAGGAAGTGAATAGGAAAGAAAATGGTGTTAGAACTAATGAAAATTATGTACCAAACTTTCTAGGTAATGAAGAGTTGTCCCACTGGGCTAAAATGGTTGGCTTATTTCTGCCTAGAGAGCAGCAATCTTTTCTACTGCTTTTGTCAGCCACATGTAACTTTGGTACTGGCGTATATTTCCTTTCTAGAAGCTGCATTTATTGTTCTAGTTTTACAAGGCCTGTGTTTGATTCCCAGCACGTCTGGGGATCCAACCTACTTATTTTCCTAGTTTACTTCCTGCTGTAGAGGGTTCTAGGGCATTGGAGCTGATCTTAGGGATTGAGGAATTGCAGACTTTTATTTTGAGAACTTGTAGTTGGATCAATTAGCCAGTCAGTTAGCTTTCTAGAAAGTTCAGGGGATAGTAACCAAAGCTGGAGGTCTTCTGGAGTGATGGTCCACAAATTTTGACCCTGTTTTTGTAGTATCTGTCTCTTAGCAACAAGCTCAAGTTCTTTGGACATACCTTTAGCCTTGGGCTTAACTGCTTCCATCTTATCCTCTCAGACAATGGATTGAGGCAACACTAATGCACCAGTCATTCACCTTGGTGCTCTTTACTATGGGGATAAATTATTTGAGCAGTAAGTGAACCATAAGAGGTGTTGGAAGGGGTATGATTCATTAGGCTTCTCATTTTTTGTTCCTTCTATGTCCCAGTTTTAATTACCTCTGTACTTCCCACCTAACTACCTTTACTCACATTAATTTTAGCTTTGGGAAGATAATATTTGATTCTCAACCATCTTATATTTCTGGACACAATTTATCAGTAAGTCTCTGTCTCCTTACCTTTGTGCTTTTTGTTTGGCAACCTTGTACTGAAATAGCAACTCATTCTAATATCATGATATATTTTTCTGTAAGTAGTGGACCAGATATGAAGTGACAGTTTAACTCCTTTCTTAACCCTTAGAATGGATTAACAGGGCTGAGGGTGTAACTCAGAGGTTTGATTCCCAGTGCCACCATAAAAAACTAGAATGGTGTTTAGCAACTTGAATATATGGAGGAAAAACCCTCATTGTATATTAGTCCCCCTAAATTTAGCACTTCTATGTCACTCATAACATCCTATTCCTACTATTCATTTACCTATCACAAATGGCTCTAAGAGAAAGTAAACAATACCACCTTGCTTTTAAAAGTGCTCAGGGAGGGTATAGGATCTTTTAACCAGTAATTACAAGTGGTCAGCTTTCAGTGAGGCTGGACCTGGAAATTCAAAGAGCTTCATGTGTAAATATCATATCTTTTTGTTTGTTTGTTTGTTTGTTTTGAGACAGGGTCTTGCTTTGTAGTTCAGGCTGGCCCTGAGCTCACTATGTAGCCCAGGCAAATCTTGAACTCAGTAATCCTCTTGTCTCTGCCTCCCGAGTGCTGGGATTACGGGTGGGAGCTACCATGTCCCGCTCTTTTCTTTTTTTTTTTTAATTGAATTCTTTATTGGTACATTTTACATAGCTCACAATCACACTCAACGTTGGGGAATTTGTACCAGTATGAGATGAGTCAATTCTCATTTTTACCCATATCCCTACCTATCCTACAACCCCCCCACCCCCATATACATATGCTTTCTTTTTCTTTTTAAATCATATTTATTCTTTCCCCTCATTATTTTCCTCTACCACTTTCCCTTTGAATATTTCCTATTTCAGAAAATCTATCATACATTCTAGAACTCATTTACATCTACAGGTTCTCATACGTTGTATCTTTTCTTTGCTATGAGAAACTGAAGATGTAAATGAGTTCTAGAATGCATGATAGATGTTGTGAAATAGTAAATATTCAAAGGGAAATGGGGTTTAGGGGTAAGTAATGAGGGGAAAGAAGAAAATTGATGTTAAAAAAGGAAACAAAACTTGTGCATATGGGTCAGGGGGTTGTAGGGTTGGTAGGGGAAGGGGAAAATGAGAATTAAATCATATCATATACTGGTACAAATTCTCAATGTTGAGCGTAATCATGATGTATATATATAAAATGTACCAATAAAGATTCAAATTTAAATAAAAAGAGCTTCATCAGTATATTTCTTTCTCTTATTTTTTCCTCAGTGCTAGCTTTGTTCTCAGGCAGACTCCTGAGGTGGTGGAAACATGGGAAACTAGTTCTCAGCTTATGTTGTTCTCTTTGATTGTATCTCAGCCATGTTCTAGTAATTCCATTTCAAGGCCTAGGAAAGTTCCCACTGGCCCATCCTTGTAATGCATCCACTCCCTAATGAACCTCTCGAGATGCTGGAGTTTCTTCACCAGTTTGGGGTCATGGGCACAGGCCTGAAATTCAGAGCACTGACCATACCTCTTGAACCACAGGGAGCTCAGTGATCAGAGAGGTGATATCCTCAAGAAGATTTTAGAAAAATCCAAACAAGAGTCTTGCAACAGAGATGTCCTAAATCATCTCCACAGTCTCTTTGTAAGAGAAACACTTCCTTATGGAGTAATTTTTTGTGTAATTTTTTTTTTTTGAGACAGGGTCTCGCTTTGTAGTTCAGGCTACCCCTGAGCTCACTATGTAGCCCAGGCAGAGCTTGAACTCAGCAATCCTCCTGCCTCTGCCTCTCAAGTGCTGGGATTATAGGCATGACCCACCACACCTGGCTATGTAATTTTTTAAAGTCTATTTTCAGTGTAAAGATACTTGTATTCAAAATTAAAAATCAGATTATCACCACTTGGTTACCTGAAGTGAAAATATATCTAACCTTTAATTCAGTGACTTTCAAACTAGCATGTGGAGAATTTGAGGGCACATATATTCCTTTGTATATTTTCATGAGGATTCATTCGTACATTATTTGTAATTGAAGAATATACCAATATTTGATGGTGCAGTGCTTGGTCCCCAATATTTCCAACTAAGTTTTCTTTTCACAGTTCTGTACTGGGCAGATTTCACACAAAGTTGTAGTTACACTCATGGTACCTTATGACAAAAACAAAGCACAAAAAGTATGACATAGTCAGTGTTTCACAGAGCACAATGTTTACTGACTGAACATAGGATTTAATCAGGTTATAAAAAACACCTGGGCATGTGCAGAGTTTTTTGGACTCTTCATGAAATGGTACAAGCATTGGGCCCATAATTAGAAAATGCTAGAGTATTAAGTAATTAAGCATATGATTCAATCCTAGCTTTCTTATATGTGAACAGTTTGACCTTGGGTGGCTTACTTACACACTTTAAATCTTCAGTTTCCTCAAATAGAAACTGGAAGTGCTACCACCCATTATTTCCCCCAAGGATGCTATGAAGATTTGAAATAATGTAAACAAAGAACTTGGCAGAGTCATTGATACAAGATTAGCACTCAATCTATAGTAGATTACTGTTACCACATTATAGTATAATTACCTATTTACTGTAAATCTCCTTGAGGATAAGGCATGTGTTTATACAGCTTTATATACAGTGGTCTCATATTTGTGGGTGGATTTGTTCCAGGATCCAGTGGAGAAATCTAAATCAGAAAATGTTCAAGTCCCTTATGTAAAATGGCATATTTGCATATAACCTATGTATAGCCTGCTGTAAAATTTAAATCTTTAGGTTATTTGTCATACCCAGTATAATGTAAATGTGATGCAAATAGTTTTTACACTGTGTTGTTTAGGGAATAATGGCAATGATAACGTCTGTATATATTCAGTATAGATATACTTTAGGTATATGTATGAATATTTTTGATACATGCTTGGTTGATCTGTGAATTTGGAACCTGCAGATAAGGAGACCTAACTATTTTCAGTGGCTAGGAAGCTCCTGCTTGTGCATAGTATATTTATTAAGTGAACAGAAAAACTATCAGAAAATAAAATGCAATGTTATAGTTAAAGTGTGCGGCATGGTGACCACAATTTGCTTCTTTCTCCTTAAGTGTGCTCGTATTCCTCTCTTTATCATACACACTTGGACATGGTGTAGCCCAGTGGTCTCCAAACTCTTGTGTGCTTGAACATTTCCCTCAGAGCTTGGTAAAGGACAGATATGATAACTACCATCACCATCAAGTTTCTGATTTAGTAGGTCAGGGTGGGGTGTGAACACTGATGCCAATGCTGAAGGTCTGGGATCTGGCACTACATCCTGATAACATGGACAATAACTGTCAACATCAGCTGCTATCAGAAACAACAGGATAATGCCTCAGTGCTTCACCTTGTCAGTGTGACTAATTGGTTTAGGATGACACTTGGGTGGCAGTATTTTAAGGCCTTCTTCACCAAGGTTTGCTAATACATAGCTGGGAGTGGAGATCACTGGCCTTATCCCTGGACTTACATAATCCATCTCAGAGTATCATCATTTGCCTCTAGTCAGCTGGCTGCCCTGCAGTAACTGTCTCCAATAGGAAATACCTGACTTCAGTTAGTTTGGTCTTACTCTTAAATTGATTAGGTAGACATTACACACCACTCAAATCAGTTAGCAAATTGAGCCACAGGTATGCCATTATGTCTTGGAGGCCAGTGAGTGCTTACAAGTCTCCTGCACAGTCCGTCTGGTTTTATTCACGCTATATGTATGTGTACTCATCTCACATACAGTGAACTTATCTTCAGCTGTTTTGCATAGTTTATCACATAATCAAGGTATTATCTCAGTGGGCGATAAGGGTGAGGAGGCAAAGCTGCTTTTCACTTTTAGAAACCAATCAGTTTTTTCTCAGTTATAAAACAATCCTAACACCCTGACTTTACAATTGTGGTCTCATTAAAACTAACTTACAATTAGAATCATATTTGTCTACATCTCTCCTTCTTGTTGCCTATGTCTGGTGCTGTTTTTTCCATGTGAACTTTAATACATGTTTAATGTGAATCTTAATGATTTGATTACAATGGCATAATTACATAATTGGAATGTATTGTGCATGCTGGTGGGAAGGAGTCTGGAAGGTGCTGGATGAGTGACGTTACATAAACAGAATAATAATGATTGAGAATGAGACTAATGAGAAAATGATTAGAAAAACTTGGAAGAAATGGACACTTTTGGAAATCAGAAGGTAGCATTTCTTTTGCTTTAACAACTGGGATTCATTTTGCCTCCAAGGCTGATGATGCTGAAACAGATCCTGAGATGATATTGGAAGGAGGTTGATTCAGATAGTGGGTTTGTTTGAGGCTAATTTAAATATGTGTCATGATCCCACACCTTACCTTACCTGTCTGGGCATAAAGCAAATCATACTTGTCAATGAGCTCTGACACATTGCACACTTCTTAAGATCATTAAGCAGAAGCAGCTCAGTTCTCTTTCTCCCCAAGATCCTTGCCTTAGAATATTTTATGTGGCACATTAGCATAATGTTGGAACACTGAGAGCCCTGTTAATATGGAGCAGAGCCACCTTCCCCTCCCCAGTACAATTTTATCACCTCTCCCTGGTAAAATTATTTCTGAAGAGGAATGGCATCTAGCCAGTTATTTTTTTGTTCCTGGTTAATGACCACTATTATTGTGTCATTTGAGCTAGAGAAACATGCCTACTTGCTTAGATCCCTTCCCATATTAATTTGCCCATGTGTGTCATCCTGACTGGATGTTTATAGTGTGCTGCTATAATCACAGTGATTATTTCCCCAGCCTATTTTTACTATTAACATAAAATGTATCTGCTCATTGAGTCAACAAATACCAATATTTATTAAAAACTTGTATTAAATTCTGGTTGCTATGTGTGATTCAGGTAATAGAAGACATAGAATTTGTGGTTTAGTAGTGGAATTCCAGACAAGATATTCATGAAAAGTTCAATATTGCAAATCATTGCATGGTGAGTCAGTTAAATGATTCAGAATTTGTTCAAAATAACTATCCACTCTTCCATCCATCAACTTTAAAAAATACTTAATGAGTGTCTACTATGTTGCTTAGAGTAAGGGGCAGAATACTGAGATGAATTTGATGAAAATATTGCCTTCATGAAAAATTTGGAAGGCAATCTGGTGATATCCATTGGTGTAAATAATGAACTTGCTCTGTCACACAGTATTTTCACATCCTGATTTGTACCCCAGATGGAGATTCATTCACATGAACAGAAAGGCCATGTAAAATTATGACAATTGCAGTATTGCTGGTAGTATAACACTGCAAACAGTCAAAGTGCCTATTAATAGGGCAGCATCTACATAAACAGGCTAAAGACATACAATGAAAAGATATATAGAGATTAAAAAGTGAGATAGACATAGCAATAGATCTTTAGGATACACTCTTGAAGTGGTGAACAATTATATACACATAACATATATCTTATTTAAAGTGAAAAGCAAAAGAAAAAGGATAATAAGGATCACATATATGGCTAGAAAGAAAGAAAAACACAGCTGGGTGCAGTGACACATGTTTGTAATTTTAACACTTGGGAGACTTAAGCAGAAGGATTGGGAGCTTGAGAACAGCCTGAGCTACATAGCAATTCCCTGTCTCAAAAACAAAAAAACAAAACAAAAAAACTCATGCATGCTGCAATGAGAAGCAGAAGTTCAAAAGGCTCTCACCAATAAGATAACAGTAGTCCTCTTTGGATAGGTTTGGAAGGAGCTAGGATTAAGGATGTTTGTAAAAGGAAACCTTAGGTTAGCTTTGATATTTGTTTTGTTTAAGGAAATATATTTTGTTTATTTTCTTGAGTGGTAGACACCACAGAAAAAATCCTGTGAGGATTCCCTGTGCCAGTACACTGTAAAAGTTGAGTGTTCATTGAAGTGAGCTAAAGTAAAGATAAAGGGAGGGATATTTGAGGCTGGGAGTATCAGGATAGGTTTCTCCATGGGGCATAGGTTTGAACTGGCCCTTTCCAAGGTGGAAAAAAGGGATGATATGCAGGTTCCACAGTGTGGATATGGTGGATAAAATCCTACACAGATAATCATGTCATATATGACCTCTTTTTAATCTTTATAACAGTTATGATTTGTCTTCTAGTACAATGTAAGCCAAAGAAATGAAAGAGAACATCTTTCCTTTGTTTTCAATCTTGGGGAAAAGCTTGTGTGTGTATCAATGTGGTTTCTTTTCATTTATAAATTCCTGTTGAATTTTCTTCCTTTTTTGTGTCTATTATCATGTAGGTTTTATTTTGTATTCTGTTAGTGTGGTAAATAACAGAGAAATATTTATTTCATTTTTTCTGCAGTTTACATTTCTATCACTGTGTGTCACTCTGAATGTTTTCTACTGATCTCTTTAGGATCACTAGACCTTCTTTATCAGAGTGCAAGACTACAGCCTGTTTTTGGAAAGAGCTCAGTTTCTGTATGGATGGGTCCTTTTATGTATCTGACCTGAAAGCAGCTTTCTCTTTGGTTGGTTTAAGTTCACATCCTGTCCTTGTGGGGTGAGCCTCACTACCTTTTGACCTTTGTAGATACTCCTCCTCCCCAGATTATAGTTCTCAGTAGTTGGTATTTGTTTCACCTACTGTCTTTCTTTCTTCTCTGTGTTTCTGGTATTGTATATTCTAGCTATATTGATAGTCCCAGGTCCCAGTTATTATCTTCCCAGATCTATGACACTGCCTAAGGATCTGCTTAGCTTCTGAAATACTTAGCAGCTGCTTTCAGTTTGAGTGGAACTATCACTTATGAGGAGTCCAAAGCCTTGAGGGAAATGTGGGATAGAATATCAGGGATCTTTCTCTCTGGGTTCTTAGGTTCTCAAGTGTGAGGTCTTGGCCCTAATGGGTTTCTGGTGTCTTATAACAGACATTTCTTTCCAATTTATTTTTATTTCTTCTTCAGGGGAGGGTTAGTGTGCTACAACAAGCAGATACATCTTTCCCACCAATCTGAAGTGGTTTTAAGATAAATCTTGGAAAGCTGAGGGAGAGTGCTCAGGATCAATATCCCTGTAATACAACCCAGCTATGATATGTGGTAGCACAGCTATGTTGTTACCCACTCATGTTCCTTTTAAAGCAAATGTTTCAAGCCCTTTCTCAGTAACCAGACACAAATCCTTCCTCTGAGGGAACTGTTCCCCATATGCTCTTATCTGAGGCTTGTCTTGGGGTCCCAGGAGCCTTCTCACTGCTCATTTTATTCAGATTTGAAGTCGAAGCTTGGGTCCACCTTGGCAAAAGTCTACAGATCATACTGAAGGGATTCTCTTGACTTCGAGGAATATGTCTATAGGAGTTAAGGTCAAGAACTGAAGATTTTATTCTGTTTCTTCTATTCTTGAATGTCCAATTTTAGTAGACTTAATATTTGAGTCACAGCATTTAATTTCATTCTTACCTCTTAGGTCTTTTCTGTTAATTCTCACTCACTATGTTGGATCATACCATGTAAGAAGATAAGTGTGTACATGGCCAGAAGACGGCCCAGTACAGGTCATGGGTTTGCAAAGTAGTTGGCTAAAAAAGGGAATGAGTGGCCTATCATATCAGTAATAGAAGGGGAAATATGTCCTCCTGTTTCCTGGTGTTGGTTGTGGAAGGTAAGATTGGGAGATAGGGTTGATCTATGAACTCTACAATGTGGGGATAATCCAGAAGCATGCTGCAGGTTTGCTTCCCAGGTTAGGACATCCGTTTCGAGAACTGGCTTCTTTTAGAGTTGGGTGACCAACTCTGGGTTTGGGTAAGAAGAGGTTAAGAGTAGATGCAGAATTAAACAGTTTCTACACTTTCTTATCAACTTAATAGAGTGGAATATTTCTATAGGAAACTTGGTATGGGAATGTGATGAGGGGAAGGAATAAATATGATACAGAAAGAAAATAAAAGAGCATGTATAAAGGGGGGAGGAGGGGGGAGTGGGTAGGGATATGGGTAAAAATGAGAATTAACTTGTGGCATATACTGGTACAAATTTCCCAATGTTATATGTGATTTTGAGAT
>PVIC010019275.1:0-30764 GCA_004025085.1 Thryonomys swinderianus | reverse complement strand
AATACTTGATAGAAGAATTGCTATGGTGCATGACCTGTTATTTAAAAGACTGGCTGGTCTGTTATTTAAAAAACGTGCTGGTGATTTTAGGATATGTACAGTTTATGATGGTTCTCAATAGCTTTGATAGAGACTATGTTAATTAAAATGCAGTTGTGTAATTTTTCACATGTGCTGTGCAAGCTAAGAAGTTATTGCACAATTTGGAGTACAAATATTAATTCAGAATAAGGGAGTGCTCTTAACTTTATGCTTACTTTACTGTACTATATTTGGTTCAAGCACTCAGGAGGCTGAGGCAGGAGGATCACTGTGAGTTCAAGGCCAGTCCTGGCTTCATAGTGAATTTAAGGCTGGTCTGAACTAAATGGGGAGAGCTCGTCTCAAAAAACTAACAAAACAAAACAAAACAGACTTAATACTGGATCTTTGCCAAAAGGCCAAGAAATAATTCAGAGTAGATTTAAGAAAAAGAACTATTACCAGAAATAATAAGGATAAACAACAGAGAAAAGCAATAAAGGCACAACAATAACATTGATGGACCCATAGTTAATCTGAAAAGAATAAATAGAAATAAAGAAGCAAGTCCCAAATTACCCAGTAAGGAACAAAAGAGTATCAGTCTAGAACTATAGGATTCACAGTGATAACAAGAATACTATGAATAAATTCATGATAGCAAAGTTGGCAACCTGCATGAAATGGACCAGTTCCTTGAAAGGTGTATGTTACTAAAGAGGACCGAAGAAAAAATTAATACACAAAAACCTTCACTGGTGTGAGTGAGGTCCAGAATGTACGATAGGTACTGTGAAATAGGAAGAAAGTGTTCAAAGGGAAAAGGGAAAGGGTCAATAGAGGAAAGCAAAGAAGGGAAAGAAAAAAAGTTTGATGGGAAAAGCAAAAAAAAACCAAAGTTTATGTGTACAGAGGGGTGAGAGGTTGCAGGGAGGGAAGGGGAATGGGAAAAAATGAGAATCAAGATACATCATGTACAGGTGCAAATTGTTAATGCGATCACAATGTACTCCTAAAATGTGCCAATAAACTAAATAAAGGGGGGAGAAAAAAATTAAAAGGCAAGTCCCCCAAACTCCAGGGGAGGGCCCAAGAGAGGGACGGAAAAGAAAAAGCCCAAGCAAAAAAAAAAGCTTTCATTATCTGATTTTTTGTGGTAATTTCAATATATACTATTAAAAAATTGTGGGGCTGGAGATTTAGCTTAGTGGTTCCGGCCAGCACCTGCCTCGCAAACGCAAGGTCTTGAGTTTGATCCCCGGTAACCACATACAATGCTGGGCGTGGTGACTCACGCCCACCAGCAAATCAATACCACATACCACAGCGCTGGGCGTAGTGGCTCACGCCTGTAATCCCAGCACTCGGTAGGCAGAGACAGGAGGATTGCTGAGTTCAGGGTTTGCCTGGGCTACATAGTGAGTTCAGGGCCAGCCTGAACTACAAAGTGAGACCTTGTCTTAAAAAAAAGTGACTTAGTACTGCAAAAAAGAACATAAAAGCCTGATTGTTTTATATCTGTTAAAATACTGAATTTATGTTTAAAAACAACCTCTCAAAGAAATGTTTAGTCAATATGACTTCATTAGTCAGTTTTATCAAACAGAGTATGAATGAATAATATCAATTCAATGTGAATTCTTTTAGAAGCAGAGCAAGTAGAGATAGTTTCTAATTCACTTTCATGCAGCCAGAAAGAACTAGGTTTATGAATGGGTTGGAAAGCTTCATATTATTAAAATATCAGTCTCTTCCAACTAACCTATAAGTATTATTTGACCTCAATAAAAATCGCAGCAGACTTTGTATGTATATGTGTTTAAAATGTGATGAGTTGATCCCCAAATTTAAACAAAAATGCAAGATTTAGAATAGTTAAAATAATTTTAACAAAGAACAAAACCGGAGGGCCTGTATTTTCTGATCTTGAGATTTACTATGGAACTTAAGTAATAACAGTACGATTTTGCCTAAATACACAGGTATAGGCCGTGTGACAGATACCGAGCTCAGAAATCCACCCACACAGGGCTGCAGATGTAGCTTGGTGTTGCCACGTCTGCCCAGCAGGTGCGAGGACCTGAGTTTGGTCAAGAGAAATACATTTGCAATGAGACACAGATGTGTAAATATCATATTATAGCTCTAGTGTGAGAAACTGAAGCTGCAAATGAGGTGCAAAATATATGATAGGTATTGAGAAATAGGAAGAAAATGCTCAAAGGGAAAGGAGAGTGGGGGGCAGGGAATAACTGTTTATCTTTACTATTAGTTCTTATTACTTGCCATAACTCTGTGAATCATAGAGCTAAATACAAACACAAAGATTGCCAGAACTTTAAAAAAATGTCTTCACAATTTTGGGATAAATATAGATTTTTTTTGAGAAGACATGAAATGTATGGGCTGTAAATGGAAAATGGAAAATTAGATTTTATAAAAATGAAAAACTTTTGTTACTTGAAATACACCTTTAAGGAACTGAAATATATGTCACAGAATGGGGAAATATTTTTACATATAGATGTAATATTAATAGAAGACATGTAGGATGTACAAAGTTGTCTTCACTGCGACAATTAGCAAAAATCAATAAAATAGGTAATAGATTTGAATAGATATTTCATGAAAAATATTTTTATACATGAAAATATTATTGGTCACTAGAGAAAAAATAAAACTGCAGTCTTATACAGATTAGAACAGCTAAAATTAAAAAGAAAGTGTGGAAAAAACATATGGAACAATTGGAACTTTTTCTTTGCTACTGGGAATGGAAAATTGTGAAGCCACTTTGAAATGCAAGTTGGCAGTTTCTCACAAAGTTAAATGAACATTCACCATATAATTATTTTTATTTCAGATATTTAGCCAACAGAAACAAAACATGTTAAAAGAAAGACTTGTATACAAACATCCATAACAGCTTTGTTCAGAATAGCCAAAGTATCATTAAAAAGGCAAATGAATTAACTCTGGTATAATTGGACAGGGTGATACTATTCAGAAATTTTAAAAAGTGAACTCTGGATACATGCAGAAATGTGGCTGAGTCTCAAAATATATTGAATCAAATAATACAGATACAAAGTAGTATGTACTTTCTACTTTCTGATCCATCTAATCATTAAGGACAGAAAGCAGACAAAAGCTTCCCTTGGGATATGGGTTGAGTTGTTTTTGTTTTGTTTTGTTTTGTTTTGTTTTGTTTTGTTTTGTTTTGTTTTGTTTGAGACAGGGTCTCACTTTGTAGTTCAGGTTGGCTCTGAGCTCACTATGTCACCCATGTTAGCCTCAAACTCAGCAATCTTCCTGCCTCTGCCTCCTGAATGCTGGGATTACAGGCATGAGCCACCACGCCTGCCATTGTAGTATGAGGTCACCGGGGATTGAACTCAGGACCCTGTGCTTGCAAGACAGATGCCAGAACCACTGAGCTAAATCCCTGGCCCAAGAGGGGGATTTTACAGTAAAGAAATATGAAAGAACTTTCTGTGCGATGCAAATAACCTAAGTTTAGTGTGTTGATTAGTGCTGTTGTGTGTAAATGTTTCAAAAGTCATTAAACTCTGCTCTCAACATCTATGCCTTATATTACACTCAAGTTGTACTATGGATTTAATACAATTTATTTATGTAAAGACACCTATAGAAAGAGGAAAAATCTCTAGCACAAACTTGTGGGACATGTTATTCTGAATATATATAAACTATATAAATAAAAAAGAAATATATTAAAACTCATCAGATGAATGATGAAAAGTTAGGAGGAAAGGATTATTACAGATGAGTAATAAAGTTAAAACTATTTATATGTTTTCGGTGACAGGAGAAACTCAAAATATAAGTAGGGCAAGACAAAAGAGACCTGGTAGGAAACAGGCAGGTACACTTTGTGAAGATGGGAACAGGCCTGGAGAGGGGGAGGGGTTAGAGGAGGAGAAGGGGAAGTAAAAGCCATTAAGAGGTGATACGTGTATGTATCAGTTCCCCAAAATGAATGTCATCACTATATATATATATCGCAAACATACACCAATGAAAAATATAGACGTTCAGTAACAAAGTTAAAGAAAAGTGCTTAATGAACTTTTTTTGCCTTTTAAAAGCAAATGATTGAAAATATTACAGTAGTGCTGGACTTCGGTGTTAACAGTTGTCAGGAGCTTGAATTGCTATAACTGGCAAGCAAAGTGTAAATATATGCTAAGGGCCAGTTTCCCTATTTGCTTCCATTAATTCAAAATTTAGATTTCTAGTTTAAGAAATTTCTCAGAAATGTAAATAAGTAAAACTGATCCCAGAATTACTTATATCATCAAAATATCTAGAAATACCAATAATACCCAACAATATAGGAATGTTAGATTGATGTTTTTTAGGTTTTGAGAAGATCTACTGGAAGACGTTTCCACTCAGCAGAATCTTACTAAGAATTTTAATATTTAAAATATTCAACAGATTTGTGCTAAGGATGGCAAAATCTAAGATGCATCTACTTACCTGACTCCCTCTTGGCCACGAGTTTTATAAAAGCAACTTTGAAAGGTCCTGTGACTTTGTGAACATAATTTGAAAGTCACTCTATTAAGCAAGTCACCATAATTGACTCAATGTATATTTATATTTGCAAAAAAATATCAGGAGGTCTGAGGAAAGTGTGACAAAAATGTAATAAGCAAAACAGAACATAAAGTTATAAATACAATTTTATCATCAGAGATGTAAAATACATCTAGTGAAAAGATTGAAAGGTGGTGTACAACAATGAAGACACATTTTATATGGGTAATAAGATTATGATCAGTTTTTGTTGCTGTCTTGTTTTTATAGCGCTTGGGATTGAGCCTAGGGTTTCATGCATGCTAGGCCAGAGCTCTACTAATGAGCTAAACCCTCAGCCTTGTGACAGTTCTTGATTTCTGCCTTAAGAAGGAGGACTCTCCATGTTCTGCATGACTGTTTAAAGCAAGGTGCTGTTGGGAACACTCCTGTTTGGGAGAAATAATTAGAAGGTCAAAACTGATCAGACCTTCCTACAGACAGACTTTGGATTTAACTATGTTGCAAAAGAATTCTGTTTGCGAGGAATAATTGGAATGCCCTTCCTGGATGCCTAGGACTTTGCACTCAGCTCACCTTCACCTTGGAGAACAACAAGGACTCTGGTCGTCCCACATGCTGTGATGTTTCAAGGTGGAACTGCTCCATTACTGGTGTTTACCCTGCCTTCTGAGTCATTGTTACATTTTTGTTCCTAGAGAGGTGCTGAGTAAAAGTTGTGGCAGGCTGGGTGGGGCCTGGGGTATTTTGTTACCCAGAGGAGCACGAATCAGGCCCAAGCTCAGCCTCTCTAAACCTCATTTCTGCCTAATTATTAATTATTATTTTGCATGTGCCATGAACTCACAGGAGACTAGAATCTAAATCCAAAGGTCCTAGTTACATTCCCTTCTCCTGGATCCCACAAGGTACCTCTCTAAGAATCCTGATGAATGTCCATCACACGTAGGTTACACAATAAAGCCTGTAGGATTGGCCTATGCAATGTTATATTTTCTTCATTTTTCAAATGAGCAGACTAAGGTTTAAGGGATAAAAAGTGTTTTCAAATCTCTCAAGGTAGGAAGTGGTAGATCAAAGAACGATGTCTCCCAGCTCTGAAACCCATCACTGCCAACGGATACCACAGAGAAGGTGACTTCTGCCAAGGCCCCCAAGAGACAGAACTTGTCAAGCGTCTGGATAAGTGCTCTTTGTGAAAGAACAGGAGAACATGATGCTGAAAATGTAATACTATGGGCTCGATATTTCTGTCCTCCTCACTCCCTAGTCACATGTTGAAACTAATCTCAATGTGATGGTATTAGGAGATGGGGTCTCTGGGAGATTAGCTCAGGAGGTTGGAACTATCATGGTAATAACAATGCTTTTATAAGAAGAGATGCATGAAAGAAGAGATTTTTCTGTCTCTTGCCCCCTTTCCCCCTTTCCTCCCTCCCAGTCCTGTCTTGTTTTTCTCTCTTTCCCAAGATGCAACACAAAGAAGTTCATGTATCAGGTTTGGAGAGTGCCCTCACTGGACACTGGCTCTTCCAAGACCTTCATCTTGTCTTCTCAGACTTCAGAGTAGTGAAGAATAAGTGCTGTCCAGGTCACCTAGTTCGGGGTATCCTATTAACAGCAGCCTGAGCTAAGACAGATGCTGCAGTTTCAGACCAAGAACAGGGACAAAGATGGTGCTAGTGACCAAGGCTCTGCACAGTTCCACGGTTTTGCACAGGAAGAATCTGGCATTGGTACTTCTCACCAGCGCCACTAGAAAGCCCCTTTTGCTGATTTTCTTTTCTCTCTCTCTCTCTCTCTTTTTCCCAAGCCAAAGTTCCATCTTCTTCTCAGTTATTTTATTTTATTTTATTTTATTTTATTTTATTTTATTTTATTTTATTTTATTTTATTTTATTTTATTTTTTGAGACAGGGTCTTGCTTTGTAGTTCAGGCTGGCCATGAGCTCACTATGTAGTCCAGGCAAGCCTGGAACTCAGCAATCCTCCTGTCTCTGCCTCCTGAGTGCTGGGATTATAGGCGAGAGCCACCATGCCCAGCTCTTCTCAGTTATGTTTAAGAGAGTGTTTGGATTTTATTTCATAAATTACTTTTAACTATGTGAAAACCTATGGGATTTTACACCCTTACAACATTTTATACATCTGTCTTCAGGCTACTCAGAGACCTGACCTGGAGCCAATCTAAAATGTTCTATGGTTGGGCTGGAGATTTAGTTCAGTGGTTCCGGTGCCTGCCTTGCAAGCACAAGGTCCTGAGTTCGATCCCAGTAACCACATACAATGCTGGGAGTGGAGACTCACGCCCACCAACAATCAATACCACATACCACAGGGCCAGGCATGGTGGCTCATGCCTGTCATCCCAGCATTCGGGAGGCAGAGGCAGGAGGATTGCTGAGTTTGAGACCTGCCTGGGTTCCACAGTGAGCTCAGGGCCAGCAAGAACTACAAAGTGAGACCCTATCTCAAAAAAAAAATGTTCTATGGTTTCCAGTGATGAGAGGAAAATCATTTTAATGGGGAAAGTGGCATCCTCAGACTTATATCTTAGAAAGATAATTTTCATGGTAGCATGAAGAGGGGGTTAAGAGAAGGTTAAATAATGAGGAATGGATTGTACACCTCCAAGCAAGAAAATGAATCATGTAAAAACTGAAAATTGTACTGTGAAAACTTGGATGATCAAAGCCACGGATGGCCATATTTATAGGGAACTGTACAATAACAGTCTAGGTGCGGTTCACGTGGTCTCGGGCAGTACACATTTGAGATCTCTGTGGCCATGAAGGTGCGCAACAAAGCAAAGTAATTCTGAACACTTTATAAACGGAATGAATAGAAGCATGATGTTTCCCTGGCACAGTGTAGTCCACTCTGCTTTTCTCTGATTGAATCACAAATAGAATGCAGTACAGTCTGGCACCTTAGGTATCATGGATGAAAAGACAGAACAAATAAAAGTGCACCTAGGAGAAGAGCATGTAGGGCAGTCAAAAGCTGGGAAATTGAGCTAAGGTAGTACTGAGCCAGAGACATGGGAGAGAGAATAAACCTTTTAAAGTATTTGAAAGGCCACAGTGTGAAAGAAGAGACTTATGTCTTTTCTCTTTCACACCCAAGGAGTAAGGAAGAAGATAATTGGAAAGGAGATTTGGGATCAGCTGAAAAGGTCTCTACCAATGAGATTGTCTAGAAGGGAGAGGATCTGCCTCATTGGAGCAAGGCCTTTGAGATAAGAGCCGGCCAGTCATTTGCCTGAGGTCCTAGCAGGGAATCTTCATGGAAGCTTGAGAGCCAGGGACCTGGGATCCATAAGAGATCCATATGAAGGATATGAAAGGAGCCACTGGACTCCAAATTATCATAAATTCTAAGGGTGTGCAATACCAGTCAGATATCATCAAGTCTTCCTTGTTGAAACATGTGCCTGATTTATTTTATTTAAGATCATGGTCTCAAAGTGCATCCACTTACCTATAAATGTCTCAAGCTTACCCTTCTTTACAGCAGAGCAATACTCCATTGTATAAAAATACATTTTATCTATTCATCTACTGATGGGCATTTGGACTATTTCACAGATTTAGCCATGACAAATTGTGTTGCTATAAACATGGGGTATGCATATATCCCTGTCATGTGAGGTTTTAAATTCTTTTAGGTAGATACCAAGAAAGGGTATAGCTGGGTCAAATGGAACCTCTAATCATAGATTTCTGAGTAATCTCCACACTAATTTCCACATCATTTCTCTGTTGTGAGAAATTGAAAGTATAAATAAAGACCAAAATATATAACAGATATTGGGGGATGGGAAGACAAAGTTCATATGGGAAGGTGAACAAGGGAGGGAGAGGGGAATAAAAAGAAGGCCAAAAAATGAATAAAAGGGAAAATGTAAACAAAGCATCTGTAAATAAGGAGGGGAAGAGAGGCTGAAGGGAGGGGGGAAATGGGAAAAGAGAATCAGCAAGGTATATTATGTACAGGTACAAATTCCCTATGATGTTGGCTAAGGTGAATAGTGCTATAATAAATATCAGAGTACAGATATCTCTTCATCATATCTAAAATTTCAAAGTACTCAAAACTCTACAATCTGATGAATACATTAGAGCAAGAATTGAACATATACCTCATCAAAGGAGATATACAGATGGCAAATAAACATATCAAAAGATGCTCAACATCCTGTATCCTTAGGACACTGCAATGAAAACAATGGTGATATGTGTGAGATACCACTACAGACATCTTAGAATGGCCAAAATCCAAAACACCAAACTCCGGCAAGGAAGTGTGGCAACAGAAATTCTCATGTATTGTGTGGAATGCAAAATGGTATAGTCATTTCAGAAAACATGTTGGCTTTACAGAACTTAGCTTTCTGTTACCATATAAGCCAGCAATCATAATTATCTTGCTCTTAATATTTATTCTAAATAAATTGAAGACATGTGTATACATAAATCCTGCACACTAATGCTTATAGAAGACTTACTTGTGATGCCCAAATTGGAGGCCACCAAAATGTATTTCAGTACATAAATGAATAAAATGGTTCATCAATATATTATCAGCACTTGTACTGTGAAGATATGTGTAGACATAGAAGAACTTTAAATATACACTCCTTAAAAGAGGTGAAAGAGATCAGTCTGAAAGCCTACATCCGTGTGATGCTAAATTTTTGCATTGGGGAAAGGAAAACTATAGAACTACTAAAAGGGACAGAACTTATCAAAGATCGAGGGGAGGGAGAATGGAAGAGACAGAACACACGGATTTGGGGGAAATAAATCTGCTCTGTATGATACTATAAGGGTGGACATACCGCTATGAATGTGCCCACACTCACACAGTGTACAGCACCAAGGGGAGGCCAGTGCAAGCTGTGGGTGATAATAATGAGTCAGTATAGACTCAATGGAACGAATGTACCAGTGTGGTGAGGGATTCTGATGCAGAAGAAGGTTTCTATGGGGACAGGGAGTTTCTGGGATATCTCAGTACCTTATCAAACTTGCTGTGAACTTAAAATGTCTCTGAACAACTCTATTAAAAATTACAGGAATTCTCATTTGACTCTGCTATTCCCCTGCGAGGTATATACATGAAGAATTAAAAGATTCATATCACAGTGACATATGTGCAGCCATGTTTATAGCAGCTCAGTTTGTGATAGCTAAATTCTGGAAACAATCCAAATGCCCATCAACTGGAGGCTGGATAAAGAAGATGTGTGTGTGTGTGTGTGTGTGTGTGTGTGTTTATAAAATAGAGTATTACTCTACCATAAATAATGATGTTTGACTCATTTATACTGAAATGGATGTATCTCGAGGACATATAAGTGAAATAAATAGGTCACAGATGTGTAAATACTATATATTTTTTCTGATATGAGAAACTGAAGATGTAAATGAGTTCTAGAATGTATGATAGATATTGTGAGATAGAAAATATTCAAAGGGAAAAGGGGAGTAGGGTTAAATAATGAGGGGAAAAATGTGATGGAAAAAAGGAAACAAAGCTTGTGTATATAAGGGTGTGAGGGTTGTAGGGTGGGAAGGGGAATGGGAAAGAAAAAGAATTAAGTCGGGTCATGCGCTGGAACAAATTTTCAATGTTGAGTGTGATCATGACGTGCAAATAAACTGTACCAATAAAATCAATTTAAAGATAAAAATTATAGGAAACTTTTGGCCTATGATTTAGCAGGGAAGATGGGTAAGGGGAGTCTGCACCAATAAACTGTAAACAAGAATTCTTGCTGCTTGCGAATATTCTTCAGTGACTTGTCCTGCTCTCATGAGAACTGTGACCAGCAGTATGTGCTAACATAAGCTTGTAGTCACAGCACTCTGGAGGCTGAGGCTGGAAGATTCCAAGATGTGTGTTTTTATGACTTAGTGAGATGCTGTCTCAAATTACAAGAAATAAAAAAAAGGCTGGGGATGTAGCTCAGCGGGAAAGCCCTGGGTTCAATACCCAGTCCCTGTCCCTCCAAAACAAAAATAAAATAAATACTGACAAAACACTAGGGCTTATCTGTAGATCAGTGGATGGTTAGTGGATATTCTTATTAAACAATAGGCAGGTGAAAAATATTTCTGACTGAAGAACAACATGAAAATTATTTAGCATCTCATTACTCTTAAACAGTTCAGTTTATTCAGTCTGGACATCCACCATATGCCTGGAAATCCTCACCGAGTGGAAGCGCAGGCAGAAGACAATACTGTGTATGGACGGTAACCAGTTAATATTACAGTAAGGTTTCCTTCCGCACAGTGAGGTATGCAGTAATTCAGGTGTGTGGTAGGAAGGCCACCCAATCAAATTCTCTCCTATGGAGATGAGTGCATCAGAGTTAACATCAGCAAAGGGATTTAGCTACTGGTCAAAGAAGTGCTTGACTTAAGTAACTTCAATGCCCAGGTCCAAATAAAAAATTTTAAACTGTCGAGACTAGCTAAAGTTTTGGTCTATTACCTACCTAGTGGTATAAACTCTCCAAAATGTTGGTGTGTTAAAAGGTGGTCGTCAAAACGCCTCTAGAACTGTCTGGGCAAGAAATGCCCTGACCAGGTGATGAACTGGGACACAGTGAGGTCTTTTTACTCTCACGTGGTTCTTAAGGTCATTTATCTCCCCTTGTTCGTGAGTCTACAGCACCCTCACTGTCAGGCCAGCTGACCCTAAGAACAGCATGCCAGTGTCAGCAGCTTCTGGCTCTCACCTGGCTCCTCACAATACTGCCCTAAATCACCTCCTGTCTTCTGGGGTCACCCATTTATTCTGTCTTGCAAGAGCCTCCAGAGTTACATTTAGACCACACAGAGCTTGCTATGCCACTTTGTACGCCTAAAACAAAGGCACTTCACACTTTAACCATGGCTTATCTTTTCAGCCTTTTCTCCCTTTCCGCACTGAGCTTCCAAATACTCTTATCATTTTCCACCTTCCACTGCAAAGACCAAAAACCTTGAAGGACCCTTGATTCCTTGGTTCCTCTTATTCCCCACATCCCTGTGATCTATGAATTCATAAAATCACCATATTTTCTGCTTCAAAGAATATTTTATATCCTTAAGTGATGAAAAAGACCCAGTAGGAATAATTGTGAAATGAATCACTGTCTTTTGCATCTGCATCTCAGGTTGTAAGAAGCAGCCCCGGCACAAGATTCAGGTAAGGCGATTTCATGCTTAATAGCGAAGCCAAAGAAAGGGCCTCCTCCCAAGGGCCAGGCACCAGCTGCTACAGCAGGAGGAGAGCAGTGACCGCAAAACTCCCTTCGACACTTGTTGCTAACGGCCCATTAGTGTGTGTACTCTACACCAGCTGCCTGGGGCAAGGGAACACTATCAGAACTGGTGGTGTGTTGCTAACAATGCAGGACCCAGTGGCAGAAGGGCAGAGGCTACTAGGAGATGGTACCTTCACACCCTGGCTATTGAGCTGTTGTTTATGACTCACTTGGACAGAAATAGTAATTCATTTCCTGGCTGAGCTGCAGCCAAGGATGTAGGCCAGACATTCTCAATAGATAAACACCCTGGAACACTCTAAAGAACTGCTTAGCCAGCTCATATGCTTCATCCACAAGGTTTAAATAAATGAAAAAACTGGAATCTTGCTGACTCTGAACTAATTTTTCTTAAGTAATCCTTAAAACCAAGATCTGTGATAAGGTTGAAGTTGAAATGGAATACTGAAGCAAATGGCGTGAGAAAAGAGACATGCTCTTCATTTTGTTGAGGGCACATCTGTTGTTTTTTGGTGGTACCAGGGATCAAACTCAGAACCTTGTGCTTGTGAGGCAGGTGTGGTGCCACTAAGCTAAGTCCCTGGCCTGAGGGCACACTTTAAATTAAAAACTATTATGTTAACTACATAAAAGAAATTTTGAAAGTAATTGCTCTGGCTATACAACGGGAAAACATTCATCTTTTTTCAAGATCTGTGCATGTGTGTGGTTCCTGGGATCAAACTCAGAAGCTTGCACTGGCCCAGCAGGTGCCGTGCCACTGAATTACATCCCTGGTCCTTTTTAAAGGACGGCCTTTCAGGGCCGGAGATTTAGCTCAGGAGTTCTGGCACCTGCCTTGCAAGCACGGGGTCCTTGGTTCAATCCCTGGTAACCACATACAATGCTGGGGCGTGGTGACTCATGCTCTCCAGCCATCAATACCACATACCACACTGCCGGGCATGGTGGCTCACGCCTGTAATCCCAGAGTTTAGGAGGCAGAGGCAGGAGGACTGCTGAGTTCCAGGTTTGCCTGGGCTACATAGTGAGCTGAGGGCCAGCCTGAACTACAAAGCGAGACACTGTCTCAAAAAAAAAAAAAAAAAAAAAAAAAAAAAGTGAGGCCTTTCAGAGTCAGTAATTCCTGTATCAGTGAAAAAACAGCCCCGAATGAGAAAACAAAAAACTTAAACTACGGTTTGATGAGTACAAACTATTTGTTTACTTTCGTTACCAAAATAAATATAATTTGTTTTTGAAAGCTTTTACCACCTCCTATCCGACAACACTGCAGCCTTGCTTATGGGACCCGGGCTGTCTTGTGTTTTCTGGAAGGAGCTCAGATTCTTGCGCAGTCTAGAAATCCAGCTTGCCCTAGCACGCCTCTGAGTGCCTCCACCTGGCCAAGCACATGTTCTATCCTTGAACCAGACGCACTGGATCTTAGTCTTTGCCATTGCATCACTCATTTTAATTCTTCTAGAATGCTCATTACTTTTTTCAGCCAGGAAATTCATTGGTTAAGGCTGGGGATCCTCAACAGGGGAAACAAACCCCTTCTGAACTCTTGTGCATATCTTCAAATGAACTTATTCAGACTCATAATTTTCTGATCACCAATGGAATTTTTAACATTACTATGCTATTACTATTACTATGCTACATTACTATTTTTAACATTACTATGCTGTTATAGTCTTGATGAACAACTTTATGGTAGGAGATGGGCTATTAATTAAATAGTATTTTTTAAGTTTTCCTTTTTATTACTATATGCCCGAAGTATAAATAACCAACAAACACATGAAAAAATGTTCAACATCATTGGCCATTAGAGGAAATGCAAATTAAAATACTAAGATTCCTTCTAAGCCCCAAAAGAATGGCCATCATCAAGAAATAGAATAAAAACAAATGCTGGTGAAGCTTGCAGGGAAGGACCTCTTTTACACTGTTGGTGGGAATACAAACTAGTACAACCATTATGAAAATCAGTATGGCGATTCCTCAAAATCTAAAACTAGAAATTCCTTTTGACCGAGCTATTTCCTTTCTAGGTATCTTGCTGAAAGAGTTAAAGCTCTCACATTATAAAGCTGAATATTTTTATGTTGCTTGGGTGAAGCAGTTTAAGACAATGGTTCTGGAGGTAGGCTGCATGTAGACTTTTTACAAGCTGTGATACTCGTTCATGTAATTATATACACTTGGGCAAATTATTTCGTCTTTACAGGTGTTTGGAATAAGGTCTGGGACATGTCATTGATAAATTTTATTATCTTTGTATGTTCAGATCCCAACAAGTTCCTGACATTTGATAACCATAACAACACACTTAGTAAGTTCCCAGTACTTGTAAATACTTCATGAGTTTGCATAGGGCCAAGACTAGAACGAAGCAGCTAAAAGCAGCACATGTAAAGGAATGCATTCAGTCTGAGGGTTGAGAAAATGCCCTCTGCTGACTCTACACTCTCATGGCCCTGGAATCAGTGCCTCCTTACATTGTACAACAGCCCTGTTGAGATTTAATCCATGCACAGCTCAATCCATCTACGTCATGGCCTTGATTATATTCACAGAATTAGGTAAAAATCACCGTCAGTTTAAAAATATTTTTGTCACCTTCCCAAATCCTTTATTCAATAGCAGTCATTCCTCACTTCCCCTCAAACTCCCAAGCCCTAGGCAACTACTATTTTCTGTCCCTAAAGATCTATCTATTCTAGATGTTTTAGAGAAATAAAACGAGGGCCGGAGGGTTAGCTCAGAGGTTCCGGCGCCTGCCGCGCAAGCGCAAGGACCTGAGTTCAATCCCCAGTAACCACATATAATGCTGGGCGTGGAGACACGCCCCCCAACAATCAACGCCGCATACCACAATGCCGGACGTGGTGGCTCATGCCTGTCATCCCAGCACTCGGGAGGCAGAGACAGGAGGATTGCTGAGTTTGCGGCGGCTTGCCTGGGCACCATAGTGAGCTCAGGGCCAGCCTGAGCTACAACGCGAGACCCTGTCTCAAAAAGCAAAAAAATAAAAAAAAAAATAAAACGAGAGCTAAATTGGTTCTTTATTTCTAAGTTCTTTCTTTAGCATAGTGTTTTCCAAAGTTCATCACTGTGTCAGTTTTCTATCACTAAAAAGAAATACCCAAGATAACTTCCTTAGGGAGGCCAAGGGTTATTTGCTCACCATTTTGAAGGTTCTTCTCCAGGATGGGATGCACCTGTTGCTTTGGGCACTTACCGGGTGAGCCAGACTGTAAAGGTGGGGCGTGTGTGTTGCCACAAGCCAATCATCTCCTGCCAGGAAAGAGGAAGAGAATGAGCCAGAGCACCACAGTCCCCTCCAGGAGCAAAATGGCAAGGACCTCCCTCCTAACCCAATTCCAAAGGTTCCTCCACTTCCGGACAGAACCACCCTGGGGCTCCAGCTGTCAACACATTGGCTAAAGGGGAGAACCCAGATATGAATCATAGCAACCATAGTGTGGCTCCTATCAGGACTTAGTTTTAATTGTTGAGTGATATTCCATTGAAAGGATATACTATATTTTATTTATCCCTTAATCGAGAGTTTTCCAATTTATGACTCATATAAATAATTTATCTTGTGACCATCCATGTGAACATCTTTAGTTTCTCTTGGGTATATACCTGGCTGTAAAATTGTTGTGCCAAGTGATAGCTTTGTGTTCAGCATTTTCATGACCTATTGGGTTATTTTCTAAAGTGGTTGCAGATTGTATATCAACACAAACATAAAGCTAAACTCTCCATATTTTTTGGCAACACTTGTCATCTTCAATTTTTTTTTGATTACAGGAATGTTGGTGGATATGCCATAGTGTTTCATTATACTTTTCATTTGAATTTCCTTAATGACAATTGATACTCAACATATTTTCATATGATCATTTGCCATGTGGATATCTTTTTTGGAAAAATGTCTGTTTAGACATTTTGCCCATTTTAAAATTGGGTAATTTATATACTCACTGAGTTCTTTATATATCCTAGATACAAGTTCCCCATTAGACACATGATTTATAAATATTTTCTCCCATTCTGAATGCATTTTTCATTCCTTTGGAATGGAAAAGTTTTTAATTTTAAATCTTTTTTAAACACTGATGCGTGACACTGGTACCATATCTGGCCCCTGGCTTCCTTCCTATCTGCTGCTGTTTGGCTTTCCAGCTGCCATGAATGGAGCGTCTTTGCTCTTTGAGACCCTTCCACTATGACGTTTTTGAATTGGAGTCAGGTAGCCAAGGCTGGAGTCCCCTGAACAGTGGGCCAAACTAAATTTCTCCTCCTTAACTGGTAGTTGTGGGGTCTTTTGTCTGCATGACAGGAAAGATGATTAATACAGTGGTTACATCATTTTATAGTATCTAAAGTAATGAACAAGGATTCTGGCACTCCAAATCCTCAACAGTACTTATCTTCAGTTTTTTAAGTGTGTTTTGGTTTTGCTTTTGGAAATAGTCATCCTAATTGGTATGAGGTGATGTCTTCTTATAGTTTTGCTTTGCATTTTCTTCATATGGGTGATCTTGAGTAACTCTTCATGTACCTGTTAGCTTGCTTTACCCAACAACTGGAGAATAGTATTCTTCTCTCAACAACGTGGGAATAGTATTCCATTTTATAGATTAGCAAACTCAGGCAAATTGTAGTTAAATACTTTGTGCCAGTAAGTGGCAGAGATGCGATTTGTACCAAATTCAATGTTAGAACTTTTAACCACCCTGCTGTAGTTGGTTTCTTGGTTTATACTTTTGGAATGAAAAAAATATTAAGATGTTAGCTTCTAATTCATAATGTTTTTCATTAACCTAAAGAACTGTGATAAATTACCTTAGTTGATACAACTTTGGAGAGTTCTTTAGAAAAAGCAGAGCTTCTAGAGAGCAGAAGTGGGAACTAAATCTTTCAGTGGTCATGCTTGATATTGTGATATAGCAAGTAAGAGTTGGCTTGTTCTCCCGTTAAAAATCTTTATAACTATATTGTGTGCCAGGCATTGTACAATATGCTGACCAATGAGAGAGACTGAAAAAGAGAGAAACCAACCAAACTTCATCACTACTTCTGAAACATTATTTTCTAGAGTTTCCATGGGGGTTAAGAGGTTTGTTGAAACTAAATGGATTATAAAGAAAATCACTGAATTATAGGCCTAGGGTAGTTAAGAAATCTATGCTGCTAACAGAGTTTCTGTGACTAGGGGACTTGATATGTTAATACCTAAGAGAGGGTGGGGAGCACGATGATTTTTAAGAAGAATGGTTTCATTAATTAAGACTGTATTCCATTGTGTGGGATTAGTATTTTTTTTCTTTTCTTTTCAGCAGTACTGGGGACTGAATTGTACACCTTTGCACTGAAGGACATCGCCAGGACATTTTTTATTTTTATTTTGAAAGAAGGTCTTGCTAAACTGTCGAGTTGTCCAGGCGAAGCTTGAACTTGGAACCCTCCTGCCTTACTTTTTAGGAGTGCTTGGGTTACAGGTGTGCACCATCAGGCTTTGTTGGCTCCAGAACTTTTGAATATACCTGTTTGTTGTCCAGATGCTGGTGCACAGTATCAAGAAAAATGTATCGAAGGAAATCTATCCTTACACATAGCCTAGAGAAATATTAATGTCTAAGTATAGAAAAACAAAAGTTTTTAAGACAAGAACGAATTCCTGAAAGAGGAAAAACAAAATCATATTTGCTATAAAAAAGATAGACCTTCTGGTATGACAGGGACTAAAAATAAATTGCAGATGCATGTCAGGTACATCTTAAATAAATTTATATTCTTTCATGTAAGTTTCTCAGAAAATATGCAAGCCAGTTACTTTTCCAAAAGAAGTTAATTGATGTTATTCAGAATACTGAAAAAATATATAGATTCATCCAACTGGAAAATCCCATTTCAATGGAATCTTAATAAGAAAACACCACCCTGGTTTTTATAGTCAGCGGGGGTGGTACACTCTGGGATGCTGAGACAGGAGGATCACATATTTGAGCCCCACCCCAGTACCTTAGTGAGACCTATTTTAAAATGAAAAATAAAAAAAGGGTAGGGATGTGGCTCAGTGTGAAGGTTCTGCACTCAAATCACAGTACTGAAAGACAAATCACAGTACTGAAAGACAAATCACAGTACTGAAAGACAAATCACAGTACTGAAAAACAAATCACAGTACTGAAAAACAAATCCTGAACTTGAAAATAGGAACTTTTTCAATTATTGTTTTGAAGAATATTTACTTTTAAAAATCACACTTTGAGAAATTACTAGTAGCTTCTTAACCAAAGATGTAAGGAATGGCAAAACATTTGAACATTCACAAGTTTAACAAGATTATTTTTCTACCTACTTGTTTAGCATGTAGTTTAATGTAAAAATTCTAGTTTGCAAATAATTTCTCTCAGGATTTCCAGCCATTTCTTCCATGTACTTTTCCTTCAAGGTCGCTGCTATGATGATCTAATCCCCAGTTCTCATGTGACTCATATTTTGGCCCTCAAAGCTTTTAGGAGTCCCTTTTTATTTTCAGTTTTTATTGTACTGGACACTTGTAGGTTCTTTCAATTTTCAAAGTTGTGTGTTTTGTATTCTGTGATTTTTAAAAATTAACAATGTCATAATTTCTTTTAGCTCTTTGTTTTCTTTTTGGATAGTTCAATTTCTTTCTTTGTTTCTGTATTCTACCTTCTGGGAGATTTTCACCTTTCTCTCCTCTCTCTCCTCTTTCTCTCTCTCTCCTCTCTCTCTCTCTCTCTCTCTCTCTCTCTCTCTCTCTCTCTCTCTCTCTCTCTCTCTCTCTCCTTCTCTCTCTCTCTTTCTCTCTCTCCTTTATAATTTATTATATTCCTTAGTTTCCAGGGGTTGTATCTTTTCCCCTGATTTCGATCGAATCCAGGGCCTTTGCTCTATGACACATCCTCAAGCCTTTTATCCTTTAACCATTAATGTATGAGCTTTTGGTTGACCGCATACCAAGGCATTACTTTGTACATATTCTCTAAATTACTAAATTATAAACTGCATTTATTCTTTTAAAACATTTATTTTATCAGAACATGTTTGCAATTCATGCAGTTTACAAGCATCTTGAGGAGTGGCTACATCCTCGGGCCTTTTTAAAAAATTCTGAGACGTGGGCTGTAGATTTAGCTCAGTGGTTCCGCTGCCTGCCTAGCAAGTGCAAGATCCCTGGTTCGATCTGGTAACCACATAAAATGAAATGATAATGAGTGTGTGAACTCACGCCCACCAGCAATCAGTACCACACCCCACAATGCTGGGTGTGGTGGCTCACGCCTGTAATCCCAGCACTCAGGAGGCAGAGGCAGGAGGATTGCTGAGTTTGAGGCTTGCCTGGGCTGCATAGTGAGCTCAGGGCAGCATGAACTACAAATCAACACCCTGTCTCAAAAAAACAAGCAAACAAAAACTTCTGAGACAGGTTCTCGCTAAATCACAAGTTGTCCAGGCAGAGCTCAAACTCACCATTTTCCTGCTTCATTCTCCCAGAATGCCAAGCTTACAGGTATATGCTGCCATATCTGGATTATTACAGTTTTAAAACACAATTATTAATTAAAGTTTTTTCCTCGTCTTTGTCTGATATCTTTGTTCATTTTTTTTAAGAATAAGCAGAACACTATTTTTAGAGCTTTTCCTTAAATGCCTCGGTCCTTGACTGTGACCTTTGAGCATGAGGAACTGGAAAAAAGGAAGAGCGCCGTGCGTGGAGAGGTGCGCTCCTCCAGCTGCCAAGCGGAGACCAGCTGTCTGCTGAGGAGACCAGAACAGCCTGTGTTTGGAGACCTTTGGTCTTGGCTGGTAGATTCTGAGAGCAGAGGAAGGGCTGCAAACTTGGCCTGGAGTTTTGTTCTTATCTCAGTCCTCAGCCTTGCCTGGGTTGCTGGCCCAGGATCTCCCGGTTTCGGTTCTCTGGAGAACCAGCAGCCTACCTTCAGCTGGGCTTGGGGAGAGCGAGCTGTTTATACAAACGGGCCTCTGAGACCTTCTTCTCCAGACTTAGTCATCCTTCCTATTTCTAGTCCCAACTGCAGCTTTTCGGGGTGGGTTAGCCTTTTGCATTATCTCCTACGAGCCCTGAGACTTCAGTTTTACTTCTTTTGTTGCTATTTACTACTTATTCTATTTTTCTAAGCTTTCAAAAATATTATTGAAATGTGTCTCTTCCAAGGTGTAAACTAAAAAAATTATGTCTACAGAAAGGAAACAGGAAGTAACTGTGGAAGAGATAATTATGGGTTCTACCCACTTCACTTATCTGTCAATAGTTGCAAGTCTATTATGCTTTAAAAATGATATAAAATCAATTCATGTATTTTGTTAGGTTTCTATGGATTTTTACATTTATGATTAAAAACAATATCCCCTTATTTAATTTATTTAGGCCATAGCTTTTATTCTGGGCATAATCAGCTTGCAAAGTTTTGACATACTATGTATATTTAAAATGAAAGTCATTAGTTATATCTTAATAGAGTGTAAAAGAGTTAATATATATGTATCTTAATTTATGGGATTTTAATTTTCAACCTGTTGCAAATGGAAAGCTTAATAATCTCTCTCTGAAGTCACAGAAAATGTTTAGTATTTCAGTTATATGCCAGGGTCAAGTGGATGGTTTAGTACTAAATTTAGGGAGTTTGTAGAGGATCAGAGTGCAGAATTAAGACATTAGAGAAAGGAGTGGTTAAATGACTTGACCAAAATCAGACTTTTAAGTGTATGGGGCTTATGTTTAAAACTTTTGTTTTCAAATTTTCAGTTTAATGCCTTTTCTTTTTGATCCAGATAAACATTTTGCTTACATACTTAATTACAGAGTCCAAGTGGGAAGCCCCAGATTTCAATAGAATTTATTTTATTTACTTGCCTAAAGTAAAACAAAATAAAACTCCTTTTCCCAAGAAACTGCTTACTTTCTTAAACAGTCAACTCAAAAGGGTTATTTTTCAACCCAGGCACATAACTTCTACTAACAATTGATCATCTTCTTCATGAATATGCTTTTTCCCGAACAATTAGTACATAAACACGTACCTCTTAACTTGGTTTTGGTAGAAATGAGTGCAAAGTTAGCCTAGGGTATGACTGAGCTAGTATTTTTTGAGATCAGAGAGATGTAGAATGTATTATTTATTCTTTTCATCTCTTTTTAAAGAGTTACTGTTAAGGCTGTGAGGATAGTAGCTGCTGTAAAAACAAAACAAGACAAAACAATGTAGGGTTGCTATCAGTCCTAGAAGAAATTGAAGATGAATTCTTTTCAGGGTGTGCTATTGTCAGTTTATCCTATATTGTGCCATTTGAAGTCTGGACTAGCTTAATTTTTATTTTATTTACTTATTTTTATTGGTACATTTTATTGATGCATTATATATACACATCACAATTACACTCCACATTAAGAATTTGTGCCAATATGTACCAATATGACACAATTTAATTCTCATTTTTCCTCCTCCCCTACATACCCTACCTCCCTCACCCCTATATACACAAGCATTGTTTCCTTTTTTTAACATCATTTTTTCATTATTTACCCCTAAGCCCCATTACCCTTTGCATATTTACTATTTCACAATGTCAGTCATGCATTCTAGAACACATTTATAACTTCAGTTTCTCATATCAGAGAAAATATATGATATTTGTACATCTGTGACCTATTTTTTTTTTTGAGACAGGGTCTCGCTTTTGTAGTTCAGGCTGGTTCTGAGCTCACTATGTAGTCCAGGCAAGCCTCGAACTCAGCAATCCTCCTGTCTCTGCCTCCCGAGTGCTGGGATTACAGGCGTGAGCCACCAGGCCCTGCTGTGACTTATTTTAGCTTAATTATTATATCTTTTCCTAGTGCTCAAAGCTTTTGTCCTTCATGCACACATTAGTTAAAATCTGTTGTTATTTAATCTTATGCTTTTTCTGAACCTCCATTTCACATTTAAAAATCACTACCTACTCCACATCTTTCTCTCATGCTACTCAAAGAACTCCACATCCCTACTTTTCTCCCTCTTTGCTACCACTCTGCTATGAAACTTAACCTCTCCTTGCTTGAAAAGTCAAATTTTTCCTCACTTGTTTTGCTAAAATATGACCCACACATTTCCACACTAAGCACTGCTGCCTTTGTTATCTTTCATTTTCCACAATATGACTTTAGAAAGAGTACAGTACTCCCTTTAAATCTGTCTGGAAGGCTCCTGATAGGATCTGAACAAAGTTTTCAGGGCTATGTCCATTCTGCTCCACCGAACTCCACCTGCAGGCTCAGTCCCGCTCACACGGTGTGACTTGGCTTTGTGCACCTAGGTGCCATCCAGGCCCTTTGGGATATTTTAGCTCCCATAGCTGGGCTCCTATCTCTTCCCCTATTTTCTTGAGTCCTGATAGCTGAGGCTTTTTTCATCCTTAGAACCTACTTTATTTCAAATGCTGTGAAGCATTCTTGGCATTCTGCCTTGACCCTTGCCCGCCGGACTGTGGTTTCTGTCCAGTATCGCTATGAATTTAGACTGAGGCTTGGCCGTATTCTGCCAGGTGCCCTCCTGGGACAGAATGCATGCCTACACACCAGACGGGCTGGGCCTGGCCTGGCCACTCTCATGTTAGAGATCACCGCTCATCCAGGCACCTGGTTTCATAATCCAGCACTCGCTGGTAACTCTGTGGTTCTGTTAAGACTGCCTCTCTGGACTGAAATAAAACATTGTTGTAACTCCTAAACTCAGGATACTTTTCAGGAAAGGAAAGGAGAGATGTAAAAATGGAGATAAAAAGGATGCAAACTTTACTGTGTACCTTCTATTTTCCTGGAGTAATGCCAACTGCTCTCACATACATAAAAGAGTTAACTCACCGAGTAAACTCTTACTCTCACAACTCTACTGTTTCCACCTCAGAAGGGGAAAAAGATAAAACCAAACCAAAGTCAAAACCAAAACCAAAACAAAATAATAAAACAAAAATCCAAATAAGAACTGCACCCAGGCTTTAAGAGCCTGAATCAGAAATTAAACCAGGATATTTTATTTTTCAGGCTCTGTGGATTCCTTACCACCCTAGGCTGTAACTTGTCCAGATTGACTGATACTGGCTTTTTTTTTTTTTCTGAGATAGGATCTCACTTTGTAGTTTAGGCTGGCCCTGAGCTCACTGTGTAGCCCAGGCAAGCCTTGAACTCAACAATCCTTCTGCCTCTGCCTCTTGAGTACTGGGATTGCAGCTTGAGCCACCATACTTGGTACTGTGTATGTGGTACTGATTGCTTGTGGGCATGAGTCACCATGCCCGGAACTGTTGTATGTGGTTACCAGGGATCGAACTCAGGACCTTGTGCTTGCAAGGCAGGTGCTGGAACCAGTGAGCTAAATCTCTGGCCCTGAAACTGCCTTTTTTATACTATGTCTTCTTGCTCCTCTGCTCTGAGTTGTTCAACGTTCAGTATTCATAAAGACTAGAAGCAACTTAGAAGATACGACTATAAGGTCAGTTTCATTATTTCATAGTCACAACACAAACTGAAAGTTTGGGTTGATGATGATGGTGAAACTTACATATAGAAGATTTTCCACAGTCAAACCGAGAATCACTTAATAAGACTTGAAAGAAGGTGTTTTTGTAGTTGCTTAGCACGAATACACAAGAGACAACTTTAATTATGGTATAGGTTTCTATGAAAATGATTTCTCTGCATCATTAAGAGAGTTATAAATCATTATCCATGATTAACAGAATCCTACAAGTTTCTCAAAGCAGAGCAACAAGTCTTTGTTGACTGACATTTGTTTTAACTATAAGAAAGCATCTATAATTCTGCACTCAGATTAAAATGTTATTAGCGGCATTAATAAACATCAATCCCATTCTTCGTTTTTGTTTATGTTAGCTCTTATGTATTCATTCATTTAGAAAGATATTAGGGAAAGGAATTAAAGGGTTTTCAAATGAGACACTATAGAAAGTCTCGTGCAACCTCCTCCAAAAAAGAAATGTCCTTTTTCCTCTGCTGACTGAAAAGTAGGGTGGACACCAGTTTACCAATCTCTGGTGCCTGACCTAAAGCCCTTCACAGTGTTCACAGGTGCAAGACACGGTGGGATTTCATTGTATTATGTTGAAAAACTATCAATTCATCTAGTTTTTAATTAAAAAAAAACTAACTCAGAAGGAGAAAAAATTCAGTAGGAAAAGAATTTTGGCGTATCTTGGGGACAATGATGAAAAGAATTAATAGCTTAAAGTTTTTGTTTAAGGGCCAGGGATGTACCTTAGGGACTTTTGCCACCTGCCTGGCAAACACAAGGTCTTGAGTTCAATTCTGAGTTCTGTAAAAAAGTTTTTGTTTAAATGGTCCTAATATGAAAATCGATAGTTAATTGAATCCCAATTAAAAACACCCACAGCATTCCTCATGGAACTAGAAGAAAACAAACCTAAAATTCATATAGAACCAAAAGAGACCCTGAACAGCAGCAGTAATTCTGGCCAACAAAAGCAAAGCAGAATGCATCACAATCCTGGACTTCAAGTTATATTACAAAGCTGCAGTGATAAGAACAGCATGGTGCTGGCACAGAAACAGACATGTGGCTCAGGGGGGCAGAACGAAAGATGCAGAAACACCCCAAGCACATTTAGGTATCTGATCTTTTAAGAGATGCAGATGAAAACAACACTGAGATTCCATCTCACTCCATGAACTATGGCTACTATCATAAAATCAACCAACAACGAATGCTGTTTGGATAGTGGAGAGAAAGGAACCCTTCTCCACTGTTGGGAGTGTAGACTGGTGCAACCACTGTGGAAGGAAGTGTGGAGATTTCTTTAAAAACTAGGTCTCAAGGGGCTGGAGATTTAGCTCAGTGGTTCCAGCGCCTGCCTTGCAAGCGCAAGGCCCTGAGTTCAATCCCAGTAACCACATACAATGCTGGGTGTGGTGGCTCATGCCTGTAATCCCAGCACTCTGGAGGCAGAGGCAGGAGGATTGCTGAGTGCAAGGCTTGCCTGGGCTACAAAGTGAGACCCTGTCTCAAAAAAAAAAAAAAAAAACCCCAAAAAACAAACAAAAAAACCCACCCTAGGTCTCGAGGTCCCATTTGACCTTGTTAGTTCCTTGCTAGGTATATACATAAAAGAACTAAAAGAATCACACCACAGTGACATAGGTGCACCCATGCTTATAGCAGCTCAGTTTGTGATGGGTAAATCTTGGAAACACCCCAAATGCTCACCAGTGGGAGACTGGATAAAGAAAATGTGTTTAAAAAAATAAAACAGAGTATTACTCAGCCATGAAAGATGATAAATTTGAGTCAGTTATACCCAAGTGGATATACCTCAAGGACATACTCATAAGTGACACAGATGAGTAAGTACCATATTTTTTCTCTAGTATGAAAAATAAAAGGTATAAATGAATGACAAAATGTATGATAGGTAATGTGAAATAGGAAGACAATGTACAAAAGGAAAAGGGAAAGGGTGGGTAGAGGAAAGTAAAGAAGGAAAAGAAAAAAATTGATAGTATAAAAAGGAAGCAGAGATTTAGCCCAGTGGTTCTGGTACCTGCCTAGCAAGCATAAGGTCCTGAGCTTCATCCCGGTAACCACATGTAAGAATATTGGGCCTGGTGACTCACACTCACCAGCAGTCAGTACCACATACCACAATGCTGGACCTGGTGGCTCACACCTGTAATCCCAGCACTCAGGGGGCAGAGGCAGGAGGATTGTTGAGTTTGAGGCTTGTCTAGGATACATAGTGAGCTCAGGGACAGCCTGAACTACAAAGTGAAACCCATCTCAAAAAAAAAAAAAAAAAGGAAGCAAAACTTATGTATATAGAGGTGAGGGTTGTTGGGAGGGCAGAGGAAAGGGAAAAGTGAGAATCAAGATGTACAGGTACAAATTCTCAATGTTGAAGATGATTATAATGTATGTATAGAATGTACCAATAAATTCAATTAAAAATACACTGGAAGAGGGGCCAGAGGGTTAGCTCAGTGGTTCCGGCACCTGCCTCGCAAGCGCAAGGCCCTGAGTTCGATCCCCGGTAACCACATATAATGCTGGGCGTGGAGACTCACGCCCACCAACAATCAACACCGCATACCACAATGCCGGACGTGGTGGCTCACGCCTGTCATCCCAGCACTCGGGAGGCAGAGACAGGAGGATTGCTGAGTTCCGGTGGCTTGCCTGGGCACCATAGTGAGCTCAGGGCCAGCCTGAACTACAAAGCGAGACCCTGTCTCAAAAGAAAACAAACAAACAAACAAAAAACACTGGAAGAAAGACTGTCCTTTACAAATTGTGCTAGGAAAACTTGGTATATTTATAGATGCAGAAGACTGGATCTAGACCAATGATGGTAAAACTTAAGTCCCTACCCTGCAACCCAGAACCCACTTACTATTGCAAAGGGTCAGCACTAGTTAAATCTAAATACTGAAACTTTAGTTTAGAAAAAACAAGTCATACATTAACATCATTTGTCTTAAAAGAAAAACAAATACCATGCATGCCTTGGGCTTGCTGCACTGATCTAGACTTATATCTCTCGTTGTGTCAGTTAGGCTTGCTCCCACTAGAGGAACAGACTTAATTATATACACAAGTCCACCAAAAATGTGAACATACTTCAGGGAAAGAAAAATTTACATAAATATTTTAATACTAAATCTTTTGAGACATCATGAGATTACACAAGTCACTGTAGGCCTCTACAATTATAAAACATGCTTAAAGTGGTGGCCATCAGCTTCTAGACCCTTATCAGTATAGGAAAACGCTGCTTGGGTAACGTGGGCATTGAGATTGGTGCACGTGGACTTTCAGTTTCTCCTCTCAGCGCTGGCATTGTAGTGGGTTTTTAGCAATATACAACATCTTCTAGCACCCCCATGGGAGGGTAAAACCACCTATGAAAATGTATCATGCCATTTTTCTTGTCCTGAAGTGTAGACATTTTTTGGCAGACCAAGGGGTCACCCAGGAAATAGCAAGATTTTCTGCATAGGGCAGGAGAGCTTGAGATCCAAGAAGGAAGGGAAGAAGAAATAAAAAGAATGGAGATGTGCTATGTACATGCACCAGTTCACCAAGATCAGTGTGATTATGTCTAGCAAACACGTACTATTACAAATTTTAAAAATGTAAACAAAACTAAAATTTTTGTTCAGTGGTTTGTTTTTATATGAAGTACATACCTCTGGGATTGTCAAAAAAGTCTAAGAACTCCTGAAAGGAATTTAGTGCATAAACAATGAACTTTGCGTTCTAGTGCATAACAGAGAGGCAAATAAGTCTTGAAGAGTTAAACACATAGGGGCCAGTGGGTATTCTTAACAACTGCATTATTCTTGTAGTTAAGGGGACATTTACGACTCCGAGGTAGCTTGAGAGCCTGACTTGCATCCACACCGACCTCACACTAGGGTGTCAGCTCCGGTGTGAAACTGGGGTGCTCTTCTCTCCTCCAGATCACCTGCCACAGGGAATCCTCTTGGAACAACTTCTGTTTGTTCCCAGCTCTAGGTGGAAACTTGCAAAAGGCCAATGGGAATGACAACATAGAAGGTAAGTTGTGAATGACCATGGCTGAGGAACATTCTGGTAGATGTTAATTTTGCTTTCATGAGAGGGTAGAGAAATTTTAGCAACAGTACAATGATGAACAACGTGAAAAGAAGTTATTTTTCATTTCTGGCAAAGATAAGAGGTAATTTATCTAAAAGCCACTAAGAAAGGGCCTGGCACATAGTGTAGGTGTTTAAGTATTAGTTCCTTGCCTTTTCCTTTTTGATAAGGACTAAGCAAGCTTAGGAGACTTTTTTTTTGTAGCATTGTGTATGTGTGCATGTACACATGTGTGTGTTCCTTTGTCATTTGGAGGAGGACTTAAAGAAATAGCATACGAAGAGGGGAGAACACTGAGCACCAAGTGCTTTGTCTTCCGGTGCCACTGGCACAATCCCTTCCAATCCAGGCTGGGCGACTGACAGGACTAACCACATGTACTCCCTGGGAAAACTTCACAAAGGGGAGAATGCAGTGCTCAGCCTTTGAGTAGCAAAGTAGACATGAGAAGCTCCTGACAGAGACAATAGCTTTTCAAAGAAAGTAGAAGAGTGTGAATTGCCAGAGCCTGGATCTTCTGAACATGGAGAGCAGGACACTGAGTTCAATGGTGGTTGAGGAAGAACTGCGGGTCAGCTAGGATGAGTAAATAAATATCCTGCAGGCAGGGGAGTGAGGAGCGGAAGACACACAAATTAAGAGAAAAACGCTGGCAGGCATCTCTCACCAAACAATGCCCAGAGCTTAAGGACAGAGGACAGAAGGGTGATAAGAGCTTTCTGTAGCTGCAGAGGCCTGAGGTCAGAAGTGGAATTGTGAAAAGCGGGACTCGACTTGATTCCTTTGTCACTAAGGCATGGAAGTAATAGAGCACCCGAATTTCTATGCTCCTGAGCATGGAGATCAGGTGGGCAGGATGGGTCCCTCAGACAGAGGGGCAGGTGCAAGCTCAGATCCTGGTGGGAGTGTATGTAGAGGGGACCACGCCTGTGGCATGTGGGGTTTTCCTTTTCAGCACATACTTTACAAGGCTGATGACCATGACTCAGTTTCAAACCCTGTGCTTTGCCAATGAGTATTTACAAATAATCCATGATACTCACTCATCAGCCAGCACTTCTAGCTCATTTCAAGAAGTGGGGAAAGGTGGGGAAAGGAGAGAGATTCGTACCTGGTTTGAGATACCACCCGGTAGAGTGGAGCAACTGTACAGCAGATTCAGTTAGATATTAAAAATCAATTTATTAAAACATTTTTTTAGGGCCAGAGATTTAGCTCAGTGGTTCCAGTGCCTGCCTCACAAGTGCAAGGCCATGAGTTCAATCCTGGTAACCACATACAACGCTGGGCGTGGTGACTCACGCCCACCAGCCATCAATACCACATACTGCAGTGCCGGGCGTGGTGGCTCACACCTGTAATCCCAGCACTCGGGAGGCAGAGGCAGGAGGATTGCTGAATTCGAGGATTGCCTGGGCACCATAGTGAGCTCAGGGCCAGGCTGAACTACAAAGCGAGACCCTGTCTCAAAAAAAAAAAAAATAGCACTGACCTTTGTCAGAATAGTAAATATAAGAAAATGAATTTATTTCTTTGACATCTGAGTTTGTATAAAGTTTTAAAGTATAAAGAGATACAGACATGCATAAAGGCTGAATATACCACAAAATACAGTCAGGCAGCACAAATAACTTCTGAGCTAATATGGTGAGGAGGTACACTTGAGAAGTAAGAGAAAATCAGGGTCTGCCTTCCTTCCTTCCTTCCTTTCCTTCCTTCCTTCTTCTCTTCCTATCTCTCTCTGTCTGTTTTTGTGCTTAGCAGGGTAAGTGCAGTGTTCCTAACTCATTTAAAGACAAAAACTGTATTTCTGTACAGGTAGAAAAAGTTTGTGTAGGTCAAATAATAATGTGTCTGAAGACCAACCATAGTCTGTGGTTTACTGTTTCTATTCCTATGTACAGATTTTATCATATTCTTTGGAACTAATGTAATAAACATTCTTGCTATAGTATGATTCTGCTTCTTAGTCTCCAGGCCAGTCTCCCCCTCACTGTCTACATCACTCATTGCTTACCATTTGCAGTGGTTTCCTACCAGCTGCCAGATCAAAGAGCCAGAGTAAGGCAGGTGCCAGTGTTCCTCAACTGTTCTCTACCCTGGTTCTGATGCCTACTTGGATGCACACTTGGAAATCTGCTAAATGAATAAATGAATGACTATGAAGTCTTTCACTGTGAGTTCTAATTGGCCCTCAGATTGGGTTTTTTTTGGGCCCTAGAAAAAGGCTTTTTAAATTATAACTTTCAGTGAATACTTATTCACTATTTTGGATTTATTATGATGTGCCAGTACTATGCTAGATACAGGTAGACAAAGTTGAATAAGAAATATTCTCTGCCTTAGAGGATCCCAAATGAGAGTAGAAGATACACAAAAGCAGCCACTGAAATATAACATGACAAGTGGGCTGGGGTTGTAGCTCAGTGACAGAGGGCTTGTCTAGCATTTGATAAATGGCAAAAATAATAGCAGTTTAACATTTATTTGGGACCTGCATGGCTAGACAATTTGCTAAAAACTTTCCATGCATTATATAATTTTAATTAAAGAAAAACCTATGAGGGAGGCATCATTTTTACTTTACTGTAAAGCAAAGAAATTAAGAGATATTAATTGTTTAAAGTCATGCAATAAATATGTGGCACAACCTGGATTCAAACTTAAATCTATATTCTAAATGCCTACATACTAAGATGAAGTGGGGACAAAGTGTAACAGTGTCATTTAGTGTAGGACCCAAAGTCCGAGGACCAGACACCAGGGAAACTGCACAGAGCCAGAGGTACTGTGAAAGTGCACAGGGGAATTTTACAAAAGAGTTATTCTAGGATTACTCCATCTACCCACAGTGGCTCCACCACTTATTTATTCTTCCTCCTCCCTTGCCCACCAGGTCTAAAAATTCCTCCTGTCACTCTGTTCCGTTTACAGTACTTCCATTTCCTATTACCATGTTATTCTCAGCCAGTTACTTCTTTAAAAAGATTTCCAGTAGCTTCTGTACTATTCCAGCACAGGCAGGGGAGGGTAGAAATAGGGAGAGGATGGAGAGGTGGAATTCTGATATTCAAACACCAGGCTTCTTGTTCTGTTAATGCCATCCTGAGAATAGGGGTTGTAACTGCTGTAAGTAAGTAGGTAAGAAAAAGGGGAGAGAGAGAGAGAGAGAGAGAGAGAGAGAGAGAGAGAGAGAGAGAGAGAGAGAGAGAGAGAGAGAGAGAGAG
>PVIC010019274.1:0-30721 GCA_004025085.1 Thryonomys swinderianus | reverse complement strand
GCTTTGTAGTTCAGGCTGGCCCTGAGCTCACTATGGTGCCCAGGCAAGCCGCCGCGAACTCAGCAATCCTCCTGTCTCTGCCTCCTGAGTGCTGGGATTACAGGCGTGAGCCACCACGCCCAGCATTATATGTGGTTACCGGGGATTGAACTCAGGTCCTTGCGCTTGCAAGGCAGGCGCCGGAACCACTGAGCTAACCCTCCGGCCCAGGATCTTGGTTTTATGTGAGAACTAGAGATGTGAGTGGGAGCCTATGTCTCCAGAACACGAAACGAGGCCAGGAATAAGAGATGAGGGAGTGAAGGCCTCCCAGCACAGCCATAATTCTCTACAGAGGAAGCTGAGGCTGAGAAGGAGAAAGAAGCAATGCGCCTCTGCTCCCCTCCTCCTGCTGCATCCCAATGTTACATGGCTGGATTCCTCTAGTGGCCAGAAATATTTAATCGAATACTTTTGTTTGGATCTTGCATCCCTGGTAACCTGAAGATGTTACCATGGCAATCCCTGAGTAATACATCTCGATTATTTATGGCCTTGCAAATAGGGTGGGGAAGCGCTGCAGGTCCCACAGAAACAGCAGGAAGGTGGAAGCTTCATTTCCTCCTCTCCCCGCTCCCCAGTAGCCCCAGGGGAAGGGCAGAAAGAAGATGCAAGTGTGATTAGCCGAGAATAGTTCAAAGCCAGGGAGAGCCTCATCTCCCCATTCCTCTTTTATGTCCCTTAGAATTTCCCCATTCCTGATCCCTTCTACACTGGGGTTCTCCCCGCCCAGCCTACATTCCCCAGGACATAGCCTTGATCTATGTGAAGGGAGCCAAAGAGATCTAGTGGCTTTTGCTCCCACTTCTAGCATGAGTGGGATTGGAACCCTCCTCCTGCGACCTATTACACTTAGGATGACAAATGACCCACCCTCCCCAAGGCTTTGTTTCTTCGAGTCCCAAAGGAAGAAAAGAAATCACAGTACATGTAAGAGTTGGTGTGAGAGTGAAGTGAAATCATGCATGGAAAGCTCTTTGTATGGTGCCTATCATATAATAAGTGCTTGATAAATCACTGCTGTTTGAGGGTCATGACATGATCGACCATCCTAGAATGCTATTGTTTGTGAACAGAAGCTAAGATTGTCAAGGAACAAAGAGGGGCAGGAGAACAGAGCTGGGGATGGGCAAGGATGTGAGGGTGATCCAGTGTTTTTCTCTTGTCCCAGCATCCTGACATGGAGGAACAACAAAACCCTTGTGGCCAAATTAAACCTGGTCTTCCTTCATCCAGGTCCTCTCAGGTATCCTATCACTTGCTTCTAAGAGACCCACGAAGCCCTTCACACAAAATCTTTGCAAAGACCTCTGTACTAAGTTAAAAATGTCCTCCCTAAGTCCATGCCCACCTTGCAAATTAGACCTTGTTTGGAAACAGTGTTCACATTATGACTCAGGTTAAGGGATGGTCCTCTTGTGTTAGAGTAGGCCCGGTGCCCTCCGTGGCCATTGTCCTAACAAGAAGGCGTGATGACAGAGGTTAACTCGACTGGCACTGCCTCAGTTGAGGAACAAGGACTGCAGGCAGCTACCACAGCTGGGAGACAGACCAGAAAAAGATTCTCCTTGGGAAGCCAGGAAGATCCAACTCTGCAGACGCCTGGATTTCAGTCTCTAGAACTGCATGAATAACTTTCTGTTGGTTAAAGTCACCCAGTTCGTGGTACTTTGTTGGAAGCCCAAGGAGACTGGTACGGGCCCTCAGAATGAGTGTTGACTAAGGTGTATCCCCAGAGACATCAGGAGCATCACTGACATGACCAGGCCCTGGCTTCCTGTCTGTACTTGTATGCCCCAGGGGGCTCCCTGCCTCCCAGCCTCGGGCCCCTCCATTCCCAGTGACAGTCCCAGCATGGCCATTCCACTGATGTCCCCGGGCAGAATGTACTAGATACTCATATTTGGAGGTGAGTAAAATCAGGTGAGACCCCTTGATCATCAGTGAAGCCAACTGGGAGGGCTCAGTGGGAGCAGAGGTGGAACTCAGGTGATGCCCACTCAGGTGAGTTGGCCCACTCACCACCGTACTTCTGTTGCCCCGTCTCTGGTGATGCTGCCACTCCTCTGACACCCCAGGCCCCTCCTTCCTTGCTGCATGGCACCAAACTCTTATCCCTCACCATAGGTGGCTTCAGGGGCTGTCTGAGAGTCATCTTGCTGTGTCACCTGTGCTGAGCTGTCCCTTTTCTGACTGCGTGCCTACCGAGACCACAGCTCCACTCCTCCACATTGTTTTTCTCCAGACAAATGAGATCTCTCCACAGCCAAACATTTAAGAAACAGAGCTCAGGCTCTCCTTACCCTTCCTCTTTCAGAACAGGAAAGAAGGAGGGGCGGTGGGATGGGTTGGCCAGCCATGGAACTGACACCAAACAGGCGACCCCTTCCTGTCGATGCTGCTCAGCACCCTGGCCCCTGCCGGCATCTGCTCCTCAGCTGTCCATCACCTCGGCCCTGGGGCTGCTCCTCCACAGAGCACTGAGGCGCCCAGCCTTGGCTCCTCGCCCTTCAGGACCCTGTCTTAACACGTCCCTCACCATCTCACTCTTGTCCTTGACATCTCAGCTCCAGAAGGTCTTGCTCACCGCTTTCTAGGCTCTCAGTGCTCCAGCTCACATGCCCAGCACCAGTACTTCTCTAAATTCACTGCACTTAATCGTCATAGCTTTATCTGGCCCCCCCGCCCCGGACTGTAACTCCATGAGAGAGGAAGCTTGGTCTGCCTCCCTTGTTCATGATAAATCCTCAGACCTAACAATGCCTGGCGCATTCTAGTTATTAAACAGATTTCGAATGAATGGATGACACTTAAGGCCTGATTGTACTAGGCTCAGAGTACGAGGAACAGAATTGAGATTACATGTAGTCCAGATGTAAAGAACAACCCTCTTCAACCCCTCTCCACTGTTGGTGGGACTGCAGACTTGTGCAACCACTGTGGAGATCTGTTTGGAGATTCCCCAGAAAACTAGGATTAGAGGTCCCATTTGACCCTGCTATCCCCCTGCTAGGAATATATTCAAAGGAATTTTTAAAATCACATTGGAAAGACATTCGTATACCCTTGTTCATAGCAGCTCAGTTCACGATAGCCCAATCTTGGAAACAACCCAAATGCCCGTCAACTGGAGACTGGATAAAGATGTGGTTTTTAATGGAGTATTACTCTGCTATAAAGAATGACAAGATTCATTCATTTATACGCAAATGGATATACCTGGAGGACACCCTAATAAGTGAAATAAATAGATCACAGATATGCAAATACCGGATCTGTTCTTTGGTATGAGAACCTATAGATGTAAATGAGTTTTAGAATGCATGATAGTTTTTGTAAAATAGGAAATATCCAAAGGGAATTTGGTGTGGGAACGTAATGAGGGGAAGGAAAAATATGATTCCGAAAGAAAATAAAAGAGCATGTATATAAGGGGTGGGGGGTTGCGGGTGGGTAGGGATGTGGAGTAAAATGAGAATTAACTTGTGTCATATACTGGTACAAATTCCCCAATGTTGTGTGTGATTGTGAGCTGTATATAAAATGCACCAATAAAGAATTCAATCTAGGGCCGGAGGGTTAGCTCAGTGGTTCCGGCGCCTGCCTCGCAAGCGCAAGGTCCTGGGTTCGATCCCTGGTAACCACATATAATGCTGGGAGTGGAGACTCACGCCCGCCAACAATCAACACCGCATACCACAATGCCGGGCGTGGTGGCTCACGCCTGTAATCCCAGCACTCGGGAGGCAGAGACGGGAGGATTGCTGAGTTCGTGGCAGCTTGCCTGGGCACCATAGTGAGCTCAGAGCCAGTCTGAACTACAAAGGGAGACCCTGTGTCAAAAAAAAAAAAAAGAATTCAATCTAAAAAAAAAAAAAAGAACAGCCTCTTCTCTTGCATAGATTTGTGCCTCTGTACATCTCTGATGATGTGAAGTTGGGTTATGTTTAGACCAAGATAGATATACATTCTGTAAGATGAGGCTCGTGAATGTATGTGTTTCTGTGTTCCATGTATGCGTGCTTGCATGTGTTATGTGATGTATGTGTACACATATGTATGCACTGAGGGAAGTCTGTCCCTGGCAGTGGTGGTGATCAGGGGCCAAAGATATATGCAGACCCCTCTGTGTAAAGATGAATGAGGGCTGTTCAGAGAGGCCAGAGTGGGGTAGATTACTGGGGCCTGGAGGATCTAGAACATTGGTCTCAGTCTTCCATCCTCAGACACCTTGGTACCCACAGCTAATAGTGGGAGCTTGTGAGCTGTTTTAACATTTCTAAATGTTTGGGTTTGCCTGGTAGAAACGACACATTTGCCAAAGATAAGGCTGCACTGACTACTAACTGAGACATCATTTCTCTGCTTTTGGCTGGAATTATATCAACTCAGTATGATAACACCACTAATCTCATGCTGATCTGAACCCCTGATTGGCAGTCATACATGGCTTTGATTAATAAAAAATGGGAAAACAAATTATTACTTGATAAATGCAGTTTGTTTGGTAGAAAAAATTCTTTAAAAATAAGAGAAGTGCAGAGCAGGAGGGAGAGATTATGTGACTGTAAAAAACTACAGGCTCAGAAGCCAGATGGTTATTCAAAACCTGGATCAAACACCTATTTACAGTATATTGCACTAATGTCTTAACACTTTAAACCTCAGTTTCTTCATCTATGGAATGGGAATCCTATTAGTATCCACCTCTAGGGTCACTGGGAGAATTAAGTGAAATGATAAAGAAACAGCTCTTAGCTTACTTTTAGGCATGAATTTTGCATCCACTTCTTTTTTTTTTTTTTTTTTTTTTTGAGACAGGGATTTGATTTGTAGTTCAGGCTGGCCCTGAGCTCACTATGTAGCCTGGGCAAGCCTCAAAGTCAGCAATCCTCTGGCCTCTGCCTCCCAAGTACTGGGACTACAGGAGTGAGCCACCACACCCAGCACTGTGGTATATGTGGTACTGATTGTTGGTAGGCGTGAGTCACCATGCCCAGTATTGTTGTATGTGGTTTCCAGAGATTGAACTCAGGACCTTGTGCTGGCTAGGCAGGCTCCCAAACCACTGAGCTAAATCTCTGGCTCTCTGTATTCATTCTTATAGTCAGCGTTACCATTATGCTATTAGTGGAGGTAAAAAAAAATATTGAGACCCTCTAGTGAGATCATTCTTGAGGATCAGGACACATCTGTCTCTGCTGCTCTATCATGAAGGTGCAAACTATTTGTAACAGACTCTCAGCCAAACAAGCCCAGACTTGGGAATGTTGGAAGTCTTGAAGGTCCTGAGAGATTTGAAGAAGAGAAGGAGATGAGCACTTAGCTGATCTGCTCCACAACAACACAGAAGCAGATTTTATCTGCCAAGCGAGGCCAGAAATAAGGAAGAATAGATTCCAGACCAGGTGTTTGGAAGTTCCTTAACCTCATTTCTATTGTAGAATAACAAACTGCCACAAATCTGTGGCTTAAACAACACCTATATATTATCTGATGGTCTACAGTCCAGATGTTGAGACAGATTCAAATGAGTTCCTCGTGTAGTGCCCCAGAAGTGCAAAATCAAAATACTGGCCTGACTGGGCCCTTACCGAGGCTCCAGATCATTCAGAATGTCTTCAGAAGTCAGCTCCTATGGTTGTTAGACCGTGGTCCCTATCCCCTTACTGGCTGCCAGCCATCCAGAGACGTGCAATATAGGGTGCAATCCTCTCCTGCCAGCTCTCAGCACCCCTTATCAAGTGGGCCCCTTCGTGTTCATGGCAATTGTGACCTATCAAATCTTACTCAGGTCTCTCCTTGTAAGCAGTCTGAGGTAATTTGAGAAAATGTTTTGCTATTCACTTGACCCAGAAAACCCCACCAAATCTTGAAAATCAAGACGTTTAAATCTTCACATTCACTTCAAGAACACTCATGAAACTGCCCAGGCCACCAAGGCTATACACATCTGAAAAGTCCCCAATAATCTGAAAAAAGAAATTTACAGAAGCCATGTGTGCCATGCTGTGGTGCAGTGCTGGAGTTGGTAGGTGTGCGCGTGCAGATCTAGGGTTGGTGGTCAAAAAAAAGGTGCTTTATTTTTGTTGTATGTATTTAAAAATGAAGAAGAGGCTGGAGGTGCAACTGAGTGATAGAAAACTTGCTTAGTATGCTGAGTCAGTCAGCTTTCCATCACTGTGACAAAATACATGAGAAAAACAACTTATTTGGCCCACAGTTTCAGAGATTTTAGTCCATGACTCTCAGGCTCCACTGCTTTTATGCCAGTGGTGAGACAGAACCAGTGGTGAGACAGAACCATCATGGGGGGTGAAGCATGGTAGAGGAAAGCTATTAACCTCATGCCTGCCAGGTAGCAAAGAGGAGACATGGCCAGGGCAAGGACAAGGCACAACCCGAAGAGCACAGTCCCAAGACTCACTGCCTTGAACTAGATCCCATCTCCTAAATTTTCATCACCTCCCAATAGTTATGAATTTATCAACAGATTGGTCCACTGATGATGTCAGAGGCCTCCAGTCGCCTTCCCGAAAGCTCCACCTCTGAACATTGCTCTACCGAGGACTAAGCCTTCAACACAAAGCCTTTGGGAACATTTCATAACCCAACCATGGTACAGGTACAAGGCCCTAGGCTCAGTCCCAAACTCCACCAGAAAACAATTGCAGAGAGTAATGGTGAACCCAGCTGTGGATTCTCCTGGTGATGAACATCCCAGGTAGACGCATTATCCAAATGTGCCTCCATATTCATAAAGCTCAGGGTGAGATCAACCCATCTGTGAGCTCCTCTGGTCACATCAAATGCTCCTCTTAAAAGGGAGCAAGTCCTTCCTAATGCAGAAGAGGAGGCTGCACAGGAGAAAATGATGTCCCAGAAGCAAGTGCAGAATCAAAAGTAATAGTGCAGGAACAAATTCAGCATAAAATAAATGCAAATAAAAATTTCTTTTAAAAAAGATCCTCTGATGCTTCTCATTTCCTCTTCTGCCACCAGCTGGAGAAAATGCTGCTTTTAAAGGACTGATTTGGTTAGATTTGACCCATCCCAATAATCTCCTTGTCTTAAGGTGCATCGAATTCCTAGGTCCCACCCTCACTCAGAGGGAAAGTATGAGCTCAAGATGACGGTATTGGGGACACTTGCAGAATTCTGCCCCCATAGAAAGCACTGGAGGGGGGCATGGGCTTAGGAGGATCAGGGCTCAGCTAGGCCCTGTCTGCTCACCCCCAGGGGACACTGAGGAAATTTTTTCAATTCAAAAGGACACAGGCATCCTAAGCAGCCTCCATCCACCAATCTCATCCCCAGGACCCCAGAGCCAGAGTGGTGGGTACATTTGAGTGTGTGTCACCAGGTCCAGGTGCTGGGGGGAGGTGCTCATGTGCCTCCTGGCTTCGTTCTCCTTCACGTCTTCCCACAACACACAGCCTGCAGTGACAGCTACCTTTCTGACCTGGGGGAAGAAGATCTTTGGCTGTTTAGCCACCCTCTTCCTCTCCTCTGCAGTCCTCTGTGGTGTGACTCAGGCTCTGTCAGGAGTCTCTCTTTCCTTTCCCAGGTCGGCAGAGCCAGCCTTGCATTAACCGTTCGAGGATTCAGGTCACTCTTGCTGCCAAATTCTGCCTCAGGCCTCCAGTGCCAGGGCCCAACTTCTACCCAACCTGTATCCGGTGTGTCAGCCAAATCAGCACACACAGCCCAGCCACTCCTTTCATGTAACTTTCCACTGAGGAATCTTCTGGATGCGTGTCCAGCCTCCCGTGACCCACCCCCCCTTCAGAACCCCCAGGCTGGGTGCTCAGTGTATACAGTCAGCATCCTGATACATAGCTCTGTTTCCTGCTCTTCGACACTTCCCGCCAGCACATATCAGATAAGTCACCTGATCGGCCTGCCTCTGTTTCCACACTTGTAACACGGGGACAGAGTCAAGGCTAGGTGAGCAGTCCTCAGTTCTGGCTGTTTCAGGCTCACCTCTGGATTGTTCAAAAGCAGATTTCTGGGCCCCATTTCCTATTGCTGGGGTTTCCTGGAAGCCACGTCCAGCAAAACTGCTGTGAGCAGCTGGATTGTCTCATTTGCCTGGTTGTTATGGAGAACCTGGTTGTTATGGAGAGATCCACACAAAGACAATCAAACCCCTCAGCTCACCTGCAAAAGGAAGCGAGCAAGCGACAAGCGTTAATAGTGGAAAGAGAACAGATACGCCACGGCCGTGTCACTGCGTTCACGTTATCCCCTGTCATGAGCTCTGCCTGACGGCTGCTCCCTGGCTCAAACAGGTTCTGCGCCCCCTGCCCAGCCCTCCGAGGAGTGCGGGAGGGGCGTCGGGGGTGTTCACTGCTCACTGCCCCACTGCAAGGGTGAGGCTACTTGCCTGTCTTTGGGCCTCCTCCTGGGTCAGTCCCCAGCTGGATGAGCAGAGAAGAAAATAAAACTAAGCACAGCGAGGATAACTTCGGAGATGGGCAGGGCCACAAGAAACCCTCAATTCACACATGGAGAAATGGAGGCAGTGGATAGATGCTGCGAAGGACTGGCCCAATGTTAAGCTTCAAGAGCAGGGAGTGGCACGTGCATGGTTAGACAGATGGGGTTTGCTCAACTTGCAGGAACTGGGGAATGGTGCACGCTATTTTAGGAAATACACTCTGGAGTGCCAAACAGTCAAAGAGGACCCAGACCTGGTGGCGGATGCAGGAAGAAAAAGAGTTGCACTAGGCTTTGGGAGAGAGACGGGACCGGGCTGTCATGTGTTAGCAGATTTCAGATTTGCTACAAAGGAGTAAGCAGACAGGTGGTGCCCTCTCTAACTGGGGAGAGGCAGCCAGGGTCTCCACTGTCATCTCTCCTAACCAGCTCCTGTCCCACCGAGAAGAGGTAAAGTGAGGGGAGCAAATCAGGCCTGGAATCAGATCTCTGCTCTGGGAGATCTGGAGGTTTCTTTTTAGGATGGAACCAAGAGACATGTGTTCTGTCCCAGCTGGGTTGCTGACTAGCTAGCTGTGTGTCTTTGGACAGGACAAGTCTCTACCTTGCTGTGCCTCCACTCCTTCTAGCAAAAGGTGCTAGGCCACACCTTGACCTCTGGGGGCAGTAGTACCAATTTCAAAGCTCAGAAATGCCCCTGCAGCCCAGTCTGATTTCAGGCACATCAGAGTTGAGAATGGGGAAGGAGAGACAAAGCTTTCTTCTTACATTAACAGAGTGTTTATATGCCCAGCCAATCATATGGTGCTTTGGAGTTTCCTGGAAAAGATCTTTGCCCAACTCCCACTTAAGAATTTCACCAGCAGACCACCCAGGAGCCTGCAGGTGGCAAAGTAAAACACAATGATCAATTCTTTAATCGTTTTCTTTTTCCTTCCCAGGGTAGAGTAAACCTACCCCCTTCCACAACCGCACTCCAAGTTGTGCTTAGCTGCAGGCACCTAATAAGTCTCAGATTCCAGCGGGAGATTCTGGTGAGTCAACACCTAGGAACAACTGGGCCCTGGAAGGGAAGGGGGACAGCAGAGCCGTGGGACTGGAGATGGCTGCCGTGAGCTCCCGGGGTTCCCTATCCTCCTATGACCTCGCCTCCTCACTGCAGCCCATAAGTGGGCTCCTCCAGCCAGACTGGAACAAGTGAGCCCCAGACCAGGCCAACAGGCCTGTTCAGCTAGACACCTGCAAGGCACAGGGTGAGGCAGAGGTACAGAGAAACCTGCATCGGGCAAGAAACAGGCACTAGAAAGAAATCTCAGAGGTTTCTGAACATTAAATAAGTTTGTGTTCAAATGACACACAAATCAGTCTCTAGCGGTTTTTTGTTTGTTTGTTTTTTGTTTGTCTGCTTTTTCAAGAGACAACAGTGGTTTGGCTAAGAGAATCACATTTAATCTCCCAGCCACCAGAGACACCCAAAGTGACCTCTCCTCCTCAGGGATCTCCACTGCATTTAGGAACTGCCTATGCTACTCACGGCCAGATCCTTACCCCAGAGGGCTACAGGTGTACCCCAGAACCACCTACCTTCTGCAAAGGGCTTCCCATGTTCCTTTCCCCCAAACAACTCTTTTCTTTGTTCTCCATAAGGCAGATGGGTAAAAGCAAAAGCATTCTCAGGTCTAGAGTTCGCAGCACCTCCCAAATCTGACATGCTGTCACTGGGTCCCTTATCTTACACATGAGGAGACCTGACTGAGACAGACCACACAGCAGGTGTGTGCCTGAGCCAGGCCTAAAGCTCAGCCTCTGAGACTATACCTGCCCACTGCAGCTCACTGTCCTACCTGGACTTCAGTACCTATCCTTTAGTGACAGCAGGATTTCTCTTCTGAGTTGAGTATGAAGTGTTTAAAGCTTCTCAGATCTTGTGGAGACCTAATTCAAGAAAATGTTTTTCCCATAGCCTTTCCCAGTCCAGACCTGTGCAGATATTCCAAGATGGGGGCCACAGGGACTCCCTAGCTGGGGATGCCGGAAGGAAGATGGAAAGTGATCAGATGGCAGAGATGAGTTTTGCTCAACCCAAGAGGATCCACTTTTTCCAGAGCTTGAGGAGCTTGAGCTGTGAAAAACCCTAAAGAGGCCAAAGGAGATGGCTGAGCCTCCTCCAGAGATAGCAGCTAGGACGGAGAGGTGGATATGGAAGGGTTGGGTGCAGTAAAAAGAGAAGCCCATCACCTACAGCTGCCCCTTGGGAGGGTCCCCTTCAACGAAATGCTACATATCTAGAGGGAAAGGTGACCCCTCTTGGAGCCCAACTTCCCCTCTCCTACCTCCAAGGGTCCTGGTTCAGCCCTTTCCTACATCAGTGCTATGACTTATGTCTAGATGTCTCACCAACAGCACTGAACATAAGAGACGAAAGAACGCTGCTGTTGTTGCTTGCTGCTTTCATTGCCTTCTCCCTGCCATGGACTGTTTCTCCTCTGTGATGCTCTTCTGCCATGCTACCCTGCCTAGGAGCCAGCAAATTATGAACTGAAATCTCTACAAATCATGAGCTGAAATAAACCTTTCCTCCTTTAACTTTGAGAATTGGGTATTTTGTCTCAGCAATGAGAAAAGTAACTAAGACAATCAGAATTCAGAGATAAGATGGGGCAGGGAATAAACAAGACATATGGCTTGAACATACATGTGCTTAGAAAAAAGTCTCTGGCAGGGACCCCTTGAGTTCAAAAAAACCTCCCAATATCCTTAAAAAAAAGCTTGATAAACCAATATAGGAATTCATTGGCTAATTAATTATCGCTGGAGATACACCAGCCAGTGAACCCAGGCTCTGTATTCTTTCCACAGACTCATTCAGTCTGGACATTCATGTGACTCCAAAACTGCCTGAGTGAGGAAATGTACATGGGCACCCATGAAGGGCATATTCTCCAAAATTTACAGGGCCTACCAAGCTATGCATGAACCATGACTTCACCTCCCTGCAGGCTCTGAAAACTCCAGGGAAGATACCCACTTTCACAGTTTTTCCAGACATCTTATTCTTTAGTCCATGTTTCACATCCTATTTCAGTCCCTTCCACTGGGAGCAAAGGACGTTGCATAAAGCAAAGATGACAACTTACCAAACTTACCAAACTTCTACCCCTTGTCTTCAAATTCAGAGAGAACTGGGACCTCAGATGGCAGGAATGGCTCACCCAAGTTCATAGGGCTAGCCAGCAGTCAGGTGCAGAAGAAGGAAGAGGGTGGGTCTCTCTGAGCCTTGGTTTCCTTATTTGTAAAAAAGGGCTAATCTGAAAACATGGTAGCAAATGCATGAAAAGCTTTGCACAGTGCCTAGCAAACAGGTGCTCAAAAGATAGTACTTCTCTTTTATTTCCTAATGAGTTCAAATTTTTGTGGCTTCGTCCTGCTGTTCTCCCCACAGAGTATTCTCTTTCCTACTGTCTACTCCAGGAAACTTTCATTCCACTTCCTATATAGAACACAGCGAATGCCAGCACAGTGCAATGGCTAAGAGTTCAAGCTTCTGACCCCGTATTCCTGAATTCAAATTCTGATACCATCAATTTCTATACAGTCTGAGGTAGAGGAACCTCTATGAACCACTTTCTCCTCCCCTACTTCATAGAACTGAGATAAGTGTAATGCACTTACACCCACATCTCCTTCATAATAGGTGCTGTATGATTTTTTTTTTTTTTTTTTTGCTTTTTGAGACAGGGTCTCGCTTTGTAGTTCAGGCTAGCCCTGAGCTCACTATGGTGCCCAGACAAGCCGCCGCGAACTCAGCAATCCTCTTGTCTCTGCCTCCTGAGTGCTGGGATTACAGGCGTGAGCCACCACATCCGGCATTGTGGTATTCGGTGTTGATTGTTGGTGGGCATGTCTCCAGGCCCAGCATTCTATGTGGTTACCGGGGATTGAACTCAGGACCTTGCGCTTGTGAGGCAGGCGCCGGAACCACTGAGCTAACCCTCCGGCCCTGTATGAATTTTTTAAAATTAAAAATGGTCAGCGCTGATATCATTTCCTCTTGCTTTAAAAATCTGAAGTATCACTGAATTAAGCTGAGCCCATGTTGCCACTCTTAGCTATAAACAACTACCCTCACTGTCTTGCCTCCTCCACATTACCTAGGGTGGTGTGGGCAACATAAAGCAAAGTGAAGGTCAGCAAATAAATAGTGGATTCAGTGAGGTGATGTAGCATGGAGTAGAGTATGGAGTAGAGGACAAAGATTTCAGCTTGAAGTGACTTGGGACCCCAGAACTCTCAAATCCGGTCTACATCACAGACCCTCCCCTCCCCACTTTATATAGTGTGTGGCGAGGGAGCTCACATGCAGGACGGATCTTCCTCTGAAATGGCTTAGCCACAGTCCCTCTGGAGACAGCTTCTCAAAGTAACTGCAAAGCCTGGGTCCAAGGGCCCTTCCTATAGTCCCCGTTCTTCTCTCTGTGTGCAGTTTCCCCAAGACTGAACTCTGGTTAGGAAATTCCAGATCTATTCAGTTCCTTCCGCCTACCCAACTCCATCCTTCTGTCCCCCAGAGCTAGGAGAGGCCGCTGTCAGGAGATCCTATCTAGCCTTGGCTTGACATTTCAACAGCCCAAGACCAGGAGATAAAAGTTGTCACCAAACGAATTTCCTTCTCCCTCTCCCTCCCCAGAGGCTTGATAGGCATCAGAGAGGGCACGAGATGGTCTCAGGCTCTTGCTACTTCTGTGCTGCTGCAATTCCTGGTTTTGGGGGAGCAGGGACCTTTGCAATTGATGAATATGAAGAAGCAATTTATCACGTGTGCTTTTATGATTCCAGCAACAAAGGGGAAAACGATGTCCTTCCAGATAAGCATTTGAAGAAGCGGGAAGAAGACTGTCAAAGCTTCTTTTGTTCTCCTGGAGAGCCATGCCATGGAGTTCTGGCAGACAGCCCGGAAGAACGGGGGATTTTAAAACACAGTCTGAGCTCGTTTCCAAACCGCTATTCCATCTCTGTCAGCAATCAGGGATGTCACTTAACGTGGGGTCTGGGCCCCCGTTCTCACACCGTGCTGCAGAAGTCTTTACCTCAGCCCCTGATGTGCAAGGTCAATCCAGGCTGGGCTGGCACAAGCCTTCAGGGCACACTCTTTTCTGCAGCCCCTCAGCACAGACAGAGAGCTCAGGCACAGAGCTCCAAGAAAGGAGGGCTGCCGGCAATACTGGGAAGTGAAGGTGAGCAGCCACGGAGAAAAGGAGAGGCCAGTTCTGTGTCCCATGCCAACCTCAGTGAGGCTTAGCACCCACCTGAAGCCTTTCCACTGAAGACCCAATCCCACCAAGTTCTGAAGATGAGGCTCATCAGGGCACAGAAAGTTTTAAGGGTCTTACATCACAAAAGTGTTGGCCTGAAATCAGGTTGAGTTGCCATAGACTGAAACATTATCTCCAAGAATCCTAGCAGTGAACAGAACTGTTGTAACCAAGGCATGGTTAGAACTTGCTTGAAGAAAGAAGATAAACAAAAGAACAGATCAAATAGCCAGTGGTTGTGTCTCACCAGATAAACTAAACCATCTCTTGGATTCCTAATACTTCTAAATCTTCAGTAAGTCTATCAGTGACGGTGAACATTTTAGAACTTTCAGTGGTACAAACAGCCCACCAGGCCACGTGTGCCATTGGTTCACTACCACAAGTCTATAGAAACCCACCAAATGTCAAATTTGCTCAGACAACACATGGGAAGCAGGAGAGAGAGAAAGACCTGAAGAAGTAGAATGTCAGCAACATAAAAAATAAGAGAAGGAATTCAAGAAACATGCTCAGGACTTTTCAGAACTGGAGTTCCAGAAAATTTAATAGATTTCTAAAGATCAAGGGATTTATATTCATGTTAAAATACAGTCATTATAACCACCTCCTGAGCACCTCCTGGGCTGCCAGCTTTGTATACTTCAGTTTTTAAGTCCTCATGAAAACACTATCAGATGGCTCTTATAGCCATCATACAGATGCAGAAGATGAGGGTCAGAGTGAGTATCTCTCCCAATATCACACAGCTACTGAATGGCAGAGCTAGATTGGAACCACTAGGTCAGTTGAGTCCAAAATTCATACTCTTTCTATTATAACATTTTGGGTCCCAAAAATCTCGAGTCTCTTCTATCCTCATCTCTCTTGATTTCTTATCAATTCTCCTTAATCTGCTCCTGACAGCTCACTGTGAGTTTATACTGTGATCACCTGAGTAAGGTCACAATCAGTCACTCAATGAATATTTCTCAAAATTTTGCCTTTTGCCAGAAGTTATATGAAAGATTTGGGATCCAAATGCAAGTACAGTGCAAACAATAGCCAAGTGTTGTATATGCTGACAAGCAGTGTACTTGGTGCTACAGGGCAGCACAAGGGAGAGCTCAGGTTCTCTGCAGGACGAGCGGAGGAGCATGTGCCTCTAGAAGCACAGAGAGGTTGCTTGGCCAAAGTGGACCATATATGGCCTCCTAGTGCCAAACAGCTGCATCTAGAAGACCCCAGGAAACATCAACTGTTTTTTCTTTTGGCCACTTACAGCTTTAAAATCAGGGGGAAAAAAACCTGAAGGGTAGAGTATAGGATGCTTCTCCTGTTCAACTTTACATCGAAGAGAAGGAAAGACCAACCTGACATTTTCTGAGCATAGCCCATGTGCCAGGTACACCCTCACAGCTCCACTCTGCCGAAAGAGTAACAGATTGGTTAAATAACTGGACCTTTGTCTTTCTGCTGGAAATGCAGAGCCGAAATTCAAACACAGCCCCACCTACTCTAAGCCCCTGTTGGGATGATCCGTTCTCTAAATACTGCCTCACCACTCCCGCCAAAAGCCACTGACCATCTACCGAATGACTGGTGTTTAAGCTGCAGACACAGCAGGTAGCAAGCGTTACATGCAGCTGTGCCAGCCCTGCCGTGGCTGGCCCAGACTCTCCTCCAGTCAAAGGCATGAAATAAGAAGTATCTGGAGGCATGGGTGCACGCTTCTTCACTCTCCTGACTCCTGTGCACCTGAAGACTGCTCCTAGGCCACCTCAATTCCATTTATCTCTACCCCTCTTCCTCAGCCAAGAGGGCTGGGCACCAGCCTCAGAAAAATGTCAGCCAGACCTGGCCGAGCATATGCCTCTGTCGTTGGCACCCACGGGGAGCTCAACAGTCAGGAGGTGGCAGTGCCCAGTGCCAGGGGCAGGGCAGATGGCATCCTGTCAGCCCTATCACTGTTCTGAGAACCCTCAAACCTACTCTTGGCTTCCTTTCTGCCACAGAGGCTGCCTGGAAACCTTCATCCGCCATGCCCGTGGCAACTCACCCAGCCCACAATGGCGTGCCAACCCAGGAGCTGGCAGAAACACATACATGGCTCGACTCCCTGTGCCACCTGCCTGTTGTCACTCTTCATTGAACACTGTTGGCCTTCCACAGGGCTGTGCTCCCAGGCTCTAGGCTTCCAATCTGCTCTCTGGGATGCTGCAGAGGACGGGCAGGGTGGAGAGGCCTCCCTGCTGCCCTCCCACCAGCTCCTTGCCCAAGGCCAGGATGTTGGAACAAGTGCTAGGAACCCAGATGATAAGTGCTGCCATCTAATTATGCATGCATATGATATTAGCCAAAAGCATTTGACTCTCTCCTGTGGTCTCCAGCAGATCAAATGGAGAGTCTGCATGGGTTCAGGGGTTACTCCAGCAAGGTAATGGCTGACAAGATTGCCCACTGCCAATCAGGCAGCCTCTGGCAAGCTCTCAGGCCTTACTGGAGCCCTTGCTCATTACCTGAGGAGGAGGAAGAGCTGGGCTTAGTCCTTCTGGGGGTCAGGGGCACCGGAATCCTCCAAGGCTCAGGACTTTTGGCCTTTTCCTTATCCATTCTCACCAATCACAGTATCAGAGACCAAGAGAGAAGAAAAGGGGCAAAATGTTTGTGATTTCTCAAAATAGCACTATATATCCATGGGAAATTCTTCTTATGCCTTAATAATCACTAAACAGCCGCTTGCTGTGCAGAAAGCACTGTATCTAGCTCACTAGCTGGTAACACTTTAGCTAAAGGAAACATCTACCTATGTGGTACCTCTTGCAGTTAACTGGAAACACCCAATATTGTCTTTGCCTGGCCTGGTTAGGACAGATACTCTGTTTTGTTTAGTTTTATTTTGTTTTTTTTTTTTTTCCAGAACCTAAAGTATTTAGCACAGTGCTTTGCTTTCTTTAAGGATTCCAGAAATAGTTATTAAGCTCAGTTTCATAAGTTTATTTTGCTATTTTTTTTTCTCTTTCGACTTGGTAGACACTAGGAAAACAGACATGAAAAAAACTCCACAACTTCTACCCCCCAGAAGCCTCTCATCCAACCCATTAACATTTAATTTTGGAAGATTAAACAGAAAAGAAGAGTCTGCAACAAATAAAAATAGAAAGAAGAATTAGTGAGTTATAATTTTAAGAAAAGGTGGGACTTAGATATCAATCAGCAAGGACTTTCTGAGGATTTGGACATTTGCATGATTAATAAGAATTATTTGTACACAGTATTACAAGACAAGTAATTTCTTTTCTTTTCTTTTTTTTTTGAGTCAGGGTCTCACTTTGTAGTTTAGGCTGGCCCTGAGCACACTATGCACCCAGGCCAGCCTCGAATGCCTCTGCCTCCTGAGTGCTGGGATTATAGGCATGAGCCACAACATGCAGCGAAACAAGTAATTTTATACATAGCCACAAAGGGTCCTCTTAAAATCATCACTTAAGATGCAAAAGAGTGGCATGGGGGATGCTCTGACACCAGCCATCAAAAGGCCTTGTGAGTTTCCCCGGATCTGTCTTAGCAGAGAATCCTCGAGAACTCGGTGAAGAGGGACGAAGGACTAGAAGCTGGCACTTCCTGCCCTGGGGTGGGAAAACTGGACCAGAAACATCTCACGACTGTCCTGCCTCTGTATCTGTTCTTACAAAAGCTGACCTTGGACCAGAGATTTAGCTCAGCAGTCTGGGGCCTGCCTAGCAAGCGCCAAGTCCTGAGTTCAGTCCCCAGTAACCATCTACAACAATACCGAGCATGGTGACTCAGGCCCACCAGTGATCAGTACCACACACAACAGTGCCTGGCGCGGTGGCCCATGTAATGCCTGAAATCCCAGCACTCAGGAGGCACAGGCAGGAGGACTGCTGAGTTTGAGGCTTGCCTGAGCTACATAGTAAGCTCAGGGCTAGCCTGAACTACAAAGTGAAACTCTGTCTCAAATAAATAAATAGAAAGAGGGCCGGAGGGTTAGCTCAGTGGTTCCGGCGCCTGCCTCGCAAGCACAAGGACCTGAGTTCGATCCCTGGTGACCACATATAATGCTGGGCGTGGAGACTCACGCCCACCAACAATCAACACCGCATACCACAGTGCCGGGCGTGGTGGCTCACACCTGTCATCCCAGCACTCGGGAGGCAGAGACAGGAGGATTGCTGAGTTCGCGGCGGCTTGCCTGGGCACCATAGTGAGCTCAGGGCCAGCCTGAACTACAAAGCGAGACCCTGTCTCAAAAAAGCAAAAAAATAAAATAAAATAAAAAAATAAATAGAAAGATAGATGACAGATGATAGATAGATAGATAGATAGATAGATAGATAGATAGATAGATAGATAATAAATAAATAAATAAATGGTCTGAGCATAGGGGTAAAAACTATTGGCAGGGCCATAGAGCGAGAACAGAGAAAAAGGCAGGACAGTTGTGGCATGTTTGTGGTCCAGTTAGAAAATGAGTCTGTTGAAGTATATACAGTGAATAAAGGGACCACGTGTAACATACGTGGATGTGGACTGGGCTAGACTCCAAAGGGAGAGTACTATCAGATGAGATCTCTGGGAATCCTGGAGGAATTCCAGAGCCAGTGAAGGGCTAGAGATAGGTGGAGGGGGAGGAAATGATAGAGATAAGGTGAGCCCTTAAGGTGTTATGTCACCCGTGGAGAAACCACAGAGGGAATAACAATCTTGTGCTATGTGGTGATGCTAATCAGGTGGAAAGTTCCAAGTAAGAGGGAAAAGGATTCACCCAGGAAGTTGTATAGTTGTGTGTGTGTGTGTGTGAGAGAGAGAGAGAGAGAGAGAGAGAGGAGAGAGAGAGGAGAGAGACAGAGAGAGAGACAGAGACAGAGAGAGCTGGAAAAGCTAAGCAGTGCTAGGGTCACCTCACACCTGCCTTTGAGCCAGGATTCAGCGTTAATAATTAGATATGGGATACAGACAGGCACCACCAACATGCAGTGGCTACCTTTCCTCCAGCAGCCATCTCCTCCTTTTCTTCCTCTGCCATCTCCAGAGGGGATGCCTGCCTACCTCTGCTTCACCCCCACCCAACACAGCACAGACTTCTAGCCACAGGCAAGTGGGTGTGTCAGACTGTAGCTCATCACAGGTGAAGGGTTGACACCTCCTGGGTAATGAAGAGAGAAAACACATCAGGGCTGTTTAGGGGACATGACAGCTGATCACAGAGGCCTCCTCCTTGTCCATATGTGTTTTGTCAGTGGATCATTCAGAGCAGCCTGGAGAGGAAGCTCGCTCAAGCCCCTTGGGCACTCAGAAGAGGAAGGGGTGCTTTTGATCCCAGACATGCTTAGCTGGTCTTAGCTACCCTCTTAGTGGGTGGAGCACAGGAAGGACAGGCTCCCTTTGAAGCTCATCCCGGCACAGGCCAGAGAGCTTCTTTTCCCTGTAGAAAAACTGAGGGCAGCAAGCTGTGGTGTGCCTCAGAAATAAATCTCCCAAGAGTGACCAGCAAAAAGGCTCTGACCAGGGCTACTCTGGCTTTTTGCATAGCCCTCATTTTTCGAGTTTCCTCCAGCCTGTACAAAGACAATACAGCTATGTGACCTTGCAAAGCCACTAAATCTCTCTGAACTGCAACTGTGTTATCTGCAAAACAGGGATAGTTATATACTTTATTAAATCTAAGATGCCACTGAGTGTAAGAATCACCATTTTGTGACTGCTAAGAAAAAAAAAATAAGAGCTACCAATTAAACTATGACACATTTGTTATCCATTGTGAGATCTAGCCCGATGTCAGAGACGTTAAAATAAGAATATCATTGTGAGAATGTATGGAAGATGACAATAACACTTCTTACTGCACAAGGTTTTGGAGAAAGCTGAGTGGGCTAATGAGCATCACCACACTCTGTAAACTCTGAAGCTCTGTGAAAGCATGAGTCATGCTTATTATCAGAGTGTCAGTGATGGTCAAGATCTTGATCGCACTAGAATGAGAGTTTCAGGAAGAAGCCTGGAAACATCAAGTCTGTCTCCTTCACCACATCCCCAGTGCCAGAACAATGTAGCACATAATGGAGTCTCTAAATATTTATAAATGATGAGTAAGCCATAATGTTCTAGGGGTACCAGACTGACACTTCAACAGGTGCATTCTGTACTGCCGGGCATGAATAGTGTTGAGCCCAGGTCCAAGTCTCTATTGTGAATCCCTTCCTGGCCCTCTGAGAGTTTAGAGGATGAGAACCCAGGAGGACTCAAGGTCAGAGCTTCTCGAGACTAGCCAGGTACTACCTTCCACAGTTGACTTTGGTTTCCATCAACTGAGGCTGGAACATTATCTCAGCAAACAAACAGAAACCATCCCCATATCTGAATAACACAAATAGTGGAAGCATTTATTGAGCAATTATATGAACAACTAAGGGCTGAGTCTTACATGGAAGTACAAACAGGTACTTCTTTCTCTAGAGTTGACAAATGACTGAGCACACTAGTGAGAAACAGAAGGATGAAAACAACACGAGGTATGTAAATGATATCTAAGACTATTAGTTGTTTAGTGTATCTGTTTTGAAGGGCTACCATGGCAAAAAGCCACAGCCTGGCTTAGATAGCAGAAAGTTATTTTCTCATAGTTCTGGAAGCTAAAAGTCAAAGGTCATGGTGTCTTTGAATTAATTTCTTCTAAAGTCTCTCTTTGGAAGTAACCATCTTCAGAGTCTTTACATGGTCTTTTCCCTTGGTATATCTGTGTCCTAATCTGCTCTTTTTTCAAAAAGAATCGTACTAGACTAGGGTCTAATAAGAGACTATGTTTCATCTTCATTACTTCTTTAAATATCTTATCACCAAAGTTAATCACAGTCTATGGTACTAGGAGTTAGGAACACAATTTGGCCCATGACAATATTTAACTCAACATACAGTTAATAACGACCCACTTTACACTAAACACTGTATTAACTAACACACAGAAAAATACAACCATCCTCAAGACGATCACAATCTAGAGAAGAAAGGGTTAACTGCTTCCTTTGTGGAAGTGCAATGATAAGAGTATAAAATTTGTACTATAAGAGTTCTAAAAAGGGACACCTGTCCCCAGTGGGATGTGGTCAAGATAAGCTTCCTGGAGGAGGTGATGTTTTAAATGACCATTAGAGGTAAGTGTGAGCCAAACTGATGTTGGGAAGAGACAGAGAAGATACTGCTGAGGAGAGAAATAGCAACCAAAGCGAGGAAAAGCCATGAGATGGGCTGGACCAAGATGAGGTGAAGAACTGACGACTCTCGGAGGCTGATCTGAAACTGCAGGATGCTCAGAATCCATGTGTTCTGATTTGGTTCCCTAGGGACCTCAGTAGGCCGGGTCCAGCTCTGTCAAGGGGTTTCCGGGGGGCCACAAAGGGCTCAGTGTCACTGGGGCAAAGCCGCAAAGTAAGGACTGCATTGTAAAGAGGCAAACAGTGAGAGGCAGATCCTGGAGGGAGGGGTTTGTCTGCCAGCCCAATAAGATTGGTGTTTGTCCAGTAACGGAAGAGGAGTCAGGACGCCCAGGGTGGACCCCACCGGAGTATTTCTTCACCTCTCTAGTTGGGTGAGCACATGTCCCATTGGGTGATTCTGGGCTTTTAACACAAAGCACACTGTTCAGTGCTTGACTGGAAGCTCCGTCGATCATAACTATCATTGTTACTATTCTGCCCAGGACGGTCCCTTAACTGTAGAAAAGAGATAATAAAACCACCTCGCAGGGTTGTTGGTGGATTAAATGAGACTTGTGTAAGGAGGATTAAATCAGACAAGCTATGTAACAAATCTCTATGAAAAGCAGCTTGATTATTTGCAAAACAGAGATGATTTTATATTTTATTAATTTAAGATACAACTGATTATAAAACCCATTATTCTTATATTTACCACTAAGAAAGAAATTAGGGGGCCAGAGATTTAGCTCAGTGGTTCTGGCGCCTGCCTCACAGGTGCAAGGTCCTGAGTTCGATCCCCAGTAACCACATACAATGCTGGGCGTGGAGGCTCGCGCCCACCAGCAATCAATACCGCATACCACAGTGCCGGGCGTGGTGGCTCACGCCTGTCATCCCAGCAGGCAGAGGCAGGAGGATCGCTGAGTTCCAGGCTTGCCTGGGCTACATAGTGAGCTCAGGGCCAGCCTGCACTACAAAAGTGAGACCCTGTCTCAAAAAAAAAAAAGAAATTAGGATTAAGCAAGATAATTTATGAAATGTGTTCAGCATCTACTTGAAGCCTAGTAGGTACCTGGAAAGGGGAGGGGGAAGCTGCCCCTTGCTTTTGCTTCTCCTCAGATCTCTCTCTCCCTCTGCCCCACTCGGTCTCTTCAGACCACGAGAACTACTGGGCCGTTGTGTAGCTATTGCAGATGTTATCAGTTAAGACCAAGTCGCAATAAAACAGGACAGACTCCCAACCCAACAGGATCAGTAGCCTTTTAAGAAGAGAGAAAATCGGACACAGACATGGGCAGAGGCAAAGCTCTGTGGAGAAACACACAGCGAGGGTGAGACAGCCCTGTGACGACGGACACAGAAACTGCAGGACGAGGAGCACCCTGACGCCAGCAAATCTAGGAAGAAGCAAGGAAGGATTCTACCCAGAGTCTCAGGAAGAGAGCATGGCCCTTCTGACCACTTGGTCAGACTTCTGACCTCCAGAACTACAAGGTAGCTCCTGCTGTTCTAAGCTGCCCAGATCATGCACTTTCACTGTGACAGCCTTGGGAAACGCACACAAGTACCAAGGTACAATGGTTAGAAATGCAGCATCTGTGGAAGGAGGAAGGAAAGAAAGGAAGGAGATAGGAAGGGAGGGAGGGAAGAAAAACTGGAAGGGAAAAAAGCAAAGAAGCAAATGCAACTCTCTCCCCATCGCTAGATCAGCCGCGATCACCCCACGTGTCCTTCCTGGGAAAAAGTGGAACACGTTCCTGAGATGTCTTTTGCATTCCCAAGACTCTTGTCAAGTCAAAGGAATGTGACAAGTGTGCCCAGATTGGACGGTCAGGATAGATAGTAACTAAAGAACAATGGGAACTTGTCAAGCCACTGTTGTCCGTAAGGGCTGCCTTCCTGTCTGTGTGTTACATCAGGTGTTCTGAGAATGCTGGTCCTGCACTAGAACAAAGCAAGCTGATGGTGTCACAGTTCATGCAGTTTAGTCTATAAAACCCCTTTCCCTGCAGCAACTGAGTGTGGAGCGAAACACTGTAACAAGGTAAACACTAGTTGTCCAGCCACTCACCACTGGACCTCCCAAGTGGTGCTACTGTAGTGTACGCACCCGTCACGGACTTGCTGAGCACCAGTGTTGATAAATACATGTCCCTTGTGAGTCTTCTGACTGGCGCTGTTGGATCCATACGTGCTTCTCCCGGGCACTTCCCTGTTAGTAAGGCTTACTAAACCTTGCAGCCCCCAGCTATCTCCGGATATATTCCTTAGTCTCTCACTGCCCTTAACAAAGCGCGGCTGTGACAGGATGCCCTGCTTCATCTCCAGTAATTATCAGTCTTCAGGCCCAGAATTTGAGAGGAAGAGAAGATTTCTTCCAGAAAGTATTGTAAACATACACTTGATGCATTCTTCTGAAAGAGGAAGTGAGCGAAGCTGAGGAAATATTTCCTTCAGATAACCAACTGACAAGATAATAATGCAAGGTTATAAAGCTCAGATATCCCCACGGACTCATAAGCTTGGAGAGAATGAAACACTTTCTAAAAAAAAATCTTATAAAGGCAGCATTGTATAATTTCTCTTAAATGTCTTCTGGGCATCAGTAGCCTATAAATAGACAGTGCATCTGGTGTGGAAACCACGGTAGGGTAAAGCAAAGAATAGGATGAGGCTCTCAGACAGACTCCAGATCTTTCCAGACTCACCCAGGCTGCTGCAGGAATGAGGCGCTCAAGGGCTGAGGGACGCAGTCAGGACCCTGGGAGGCAGGGTGGGCTAGCTCGCCTATACACCAGGGAGGGAACAAATCCTCCGTCCCCATCTTATGCCCAAAACTTGGTGAGCTGCTGCTGGAAGAGATGGGGATTAGCATTTGTATTATTTTTGTATGACTGCTGTAGCAAATTATTGCAAATTTAGTAGCTTAAGATAACACATATAAATTATTCCATAGTAGTAGATGACAAAATTCAAAATGGGTTTTACTGGACAATTACAAAGATACTAGCTTTGTTTTTCATTCTTTTATGGAAGCTCTAGAGGACAAATCATTCCCTGGTCTCTTCAGCTTCTAAAGGCTCCTTGGTTTCTCCATCTTCAAAGCCAGCAAATGTGGCCATGTCCTTCTCACCATCAGTCTAGTTCTCCTTCTCTGTCTGCTTCTTCTACTTTTTTTTTTTTGAGATAAGGTCTCGCTTTGTAGTTCAGGCTGGTCCTGAGCTCACTATGGAGCCCAGGCAAGCCTGGAACTCAGCAATCCTCCTGTCTCTGCCTCCTGAGTACTGGGATGACAGGCGTGAGCCACCAGGCCCGGCACTGTGGTATGTGGTATTGATTGCTGGTGGGTGTGAGTCTCCACACCCAGCATTGTGTGTGGTTACCGGGGATTGAACTCAGGACCTTGTACTTGCAAGGCAGGCGCCGGAACCACCGTGCTAATCGTCTGGTCCTGCTTCTTCTACTTTTAAACCTCTTGTAATTACATTGAGTTCACGTGAAGAGTCCACAACCATGTCTCCACTTCAGTTGATGAACAGCCTTAATTCCATGTGGCACCATAATTCCCTTTTGCTTTTTAAGGAAATATACTCTTAGGGGTTGAAATGTAGATCCTTCAGGAGAACCCAAAGACATATTTTGAGCCTACAAGTTAAAGACTCTACTCAGTCTCTAAGGCTTTCTGATTGATTGAATCAGGCCTACCAAGACTATGTAGTGTGGCGTTGGTGGTATAGTGGTGAGCATAGCTGCCTTCCAAGACTATGTAAAATAATTTTATTTAATTTACAATCATATGATTATGGATTTTAATCATATCGACAAAATATCTTTGCAACAATACTTGGTGTTGATGGAATAACTTGGTGTTGATGGAAAGCTGATCAACTTGATATATCAAAAGAATCATCACAAAATGAAGGTGGCTCACTATGGACTTGGTTCTCTGCCCAGCTGGGGACCGCCACCTGCCTCCCACACATTTCAGAACAGGTGGCAATTGACGAGAATGCTCCTATCTATGGTGTTCAGTAGGTCTGATACACCCAGATATCCATTCTACTCCACTCTTCTCTGAGATTAGAAGTTCCTTAAGAACAAAGACTGCAAAATGTGTTCTAGAATGCATGATTGATATTGTGAAATCATAAATATTCAAAGGGAAATGGAGTTTAGGGGTAAATAATGAGGAAAGGAAAAGAATTGATGGTAAATAAAAGGAAACAAAGCTTGTGTATATAGGGGTGGGGGGAGGTAGGGTAGGTGGGGAGAATGAGAATTAAATTGTGTTATATACTGGTACAAATTCTCAATGTGGAGTGTAATTGTGAGGTGTATATATAATGTACCAATAAAATGTAACAATTTAAAAAATTTCAAAAAAACTATAAAAAAAAAAAAAAAAACAAAGAGCCAGGCGTGGTGGCTCACGCCTGTAATCCCAATACTTGGTAGGCAGAGATAGGAGGATTGCTGAGTTCGAGGCTTGCCTGGGCTACATAGTGAGCTCAGGGCCAGCCTGAAGTACAAAGCGAGACCCTGTCTCAAAAAAAAAAAAAAAAGAACAAAGAGTGGGGTTTTCCATATATATCTATACCTATCAGACTCTAAGCATATTATTCTTTGTATAAAAGATACTCAGGGAATGTTTATTGGAAGAATGCTGACTATTAAATAGTCTCCCTTGTCTTAACCTACCCTAGCCACTTGGACAGATGCCACTTTAATTACAATGCCAGCTATCCATTTAGATATCACCACAATTTACATCCTATGATGGGACTGTATACAGCAAAGTGGCCTTGAAAGGATTACAGGAAATCATCCTAGGAATAGCGAGGAAGGACATTAGGGTATGGCCAACTGGCTGGGCAATGGGAATACTCTGTCAATCACAGAGATCCAGGCCACATAAACAGAAGATAGTTCTCATGCTCTGCACCTGGGATTAATCAGAAAGTGCTACTTTCAGGCCGGAGATTTAGATCAGTGGTTCCTGCGCCTGCCTCACAAGTGCAAGGTCCTGAGTTCGATCCCTGGTAACCACATACAATGCTGGGCATGGTGACTCACGCCCACCAGTCATCAATACCACACCCCACAGTGCCGAGCAAGGTGGTTCACGCCTGTAATCCCAGCACTCGGGAGGCAGAGACAGGAGGATTGCTGAGTTCGAGGCTTGCCTGGGCTACATAGTGAGCTCAGGGCCAGTCTGAACTACAAAGCGAGACCCTGTCTCAAAAAAAAAGTGCTACTTTCAATTCTTCTGGAACAAAATAAAGGAGGATATTTTTATAGGGATGACCTAGATCTGACATCAGCCTGATGAATGGAGAGAGGATACAAAATATGTCTGCCATTAACTTCATAGCCATTATGAAGCCTCTCAGTGGCCTGCTCTCATTCTGCAAAGTATACTTTTCCTATCTTTAATACAGAATTTCACTATCATTTTTACATGTCATATCCAATCATTTTGTTCAAGACACCAAGAACCTGAAAGGAATCCCAAGAGTTTACAAAACCTATGAACCCATTAACAGTAGGAGTTTGGTAAGTGATAATGAACCCTTGAGTAGATTAGAGGAAACTATGGTATCTTTTGTAGAGACATTGGTAAACAATGTCTCTACAAAGAGACAGGATCCAGTCTTTCTGTGTTAAGCCTTATTCCCACTTGTCTAAAGACAGTTTGTTCTCAGAATGGTTGACTGTCTAGAGAGCCTCTTATTTCCGAGTGTTTTAGATCTTTGGGAAATCGAGGACATCTTTGATATCATGATATGGAGAATATCTTGGCTCTTCCCATTCATTTTATATAGACTCAGAAAAGGAAATTAATCTATTCTAAGTCACACATCCCACCAGAAGTAAACAGATCTGGAACTTGAAGCCACTGATTAGGGCTTAAGTTGGGATGTACTTTGATTATGTTGTTGTGTCCATCTCAGTGTTGTCACATATCAAGATATCCAGAACTCAATGCATCTAGAAGGGTTAAACATATACAAAGCAAAGTTTACCCAATACATTTACTTGCCAAGAATACAAAGGTTGCTTTAGAGTTGCTCTGACACCTAACCCTGCAGTGATCTCCAAAGGAGTGTCAAGAAAAATTCCCTGATCATTCTTTTCAAATCTTGTAATGTGTCCTTCTTGAGGTCCATCCCATAGAGAAATTCTGGAGCCCCCATTGCTTTCATAGGATCATTGGGCTCCAGAAATCTCATGAAAACCAAGACTAAGTGAAGATATTTAGGTTGCATGTAAGTGGATAACTGAACAAGAATAAATTCACGGCCCATAAACATAAAATAGTTTACTTTTATATCTTGTGACCCTTTATAATATATTCAGCTAACAAATTTTGCCTTTGCCTGTGATTATGTTGATCTCAGTGTATGCAATAGCTTGAATGCACCAAAATGTAGAAGGCAAAGTTTTAAGGAATCCCACCAAAATTCCTCCTCATGCTATACACAACCTAGTCAGTCTCCTACCTGAATGTGGCCAAAGCCTATCAATATGATGGATATTCACTTCCTGTATGTTATAACAAGATGACTCCTTTGGGAAGGAATTACTTGACAGATTGCTTTTGTTTCCCCCCTCCATTATAAATTTCTGTGGGGTTTAACTTGTAAAAAAGTAAAATTTGTTTTCTAAAAAATACAAGAACTGGGCCGGAGGGTTAAGTCAGTGGTTCCGGCGCTTGCCTCGCAAGCGCAAGGTCCTGAGTTCAATCCCGGTAACCACATACAATGCTGAACGTGGAGACTCACACCCACCAGCAATCAGTACCACATACTACAATGCTGGGTGTGGTGGCTCACACCTGAAATCCCAGCACTCCGGAGGCAGAGACAGGAGGATTGCCGAGTTCGAGGCTTGTCTGGGCTACATAGTGAGTTCAGGGCCAGCCTGAACTACAAAGCAAGACCCTGTCTCAAAAAAAAAAAAAACAGGAACTAGCCTCAGGAGGTTGAGGTCAATTGCAATGTTTTTTGGAGGGGGGAGAAAAAGACATAACCACTGACAATGAAGACCACCAGTCATACAGAGTTTACCTGCCATTGTCTCACTGTACATCTTCACTCCCCATAAAAGCATTTTTTGAGTTTCCTCAAAGATGGAGCTTCAAGGTCATTAGGCCTTCAATTTTCTCAAGATGTCAGCTCTTAAATAAACCTGATTTTTTTCTAACCAACTCTTAACTACTGAATATTGGCCTTCAAGCAGTGAGCAGTCTGGACCTTAATTCACTGATGACATTATATATAAGACTCTTTCATGGCAAGCATACCAAATGCTGATTTTTGTGTGAGTTTTGGAGAAGTAAACTATCACATTGTGAGGGTCACATAAGTAGGACTTAAAGGTAGCTTCTAGGAGCTAAGCAAGACTATGGGTTAGCAGCCAGCAAGAAAATGTCATTCCTATAACCACAAGAAACTGCTCTCTCTCTCAACAGTTTGGGAAAGATCCTGAGTTCCAGTAAGAACATGGACTAGAAAATTCCTCAGTGTCAGCCTTGTAAGACTCTAAGCAAAAAAACAAGCCAAGTTCTGCTTAACTGGATATTGTTTTAGTCCACTAAATTTGTGCTCATTTGCTATACAGCAGTAGAAAACTAAGGAAGTAGCTCCTGGACATTCTTTCTGTGAGAGTTCAAAGGATAAAGAGAAAGCAATAACACAGTATACTGAGATAAGCAGGCAAAGCAATTCAAGGCTGGAAGAACTGTCAAAGGGGCTCTGATCCCACCCAGATCCTACTTCGGCACCCAGAGTAGCTGAGGGATCCTGCTACCAGGTCTTGGGGTGCTGACATTTCCTTCTGTAGGTGGTTTCTAAGTTCCTTCTGTCCTGTGCAAAGAACTGTCAAGGTACGTGCAAATGGCAGCTAAATTTTGTTAATCATAGGAAAATAAACAGGCTCGGCTGAGCAAGTGTGGCCCAGATAGAAGTATGAAAAGAAATATATCCTACCGTTTGAGGGTGGACAATTACTCAAGAGTGAATAGAGTGGCAAAAACTCAATGCCAACTGTCCTTCTTGTGTTACCCACTCCTCATACTGACAGCAGGTCTAGGAGATCCTATCAAAAACCTGCTGAACTTCTTTCTGGAGGTCCACATGTAGGAATCTGGAAACTATTCTGTAATGTGTGCTGGGATTTTGTAATTAACAGTTCATACTTCCTAGATAGCTTTGCTATGCCCTAATCACCTGTCTCATTTCCCCCTGAGAGATATATAGTTTTTTTAATTTTTTATGGGGTGCTGAAAGAGTGGGAAGTCTCTGTCTCCTATAGCTTCCTCTGGCTGGAATGGATGGCAGACCCTACCTAGTGGGGAGTATGTGCTCTCCAACTCCCTTAGGGTGTTATGACTCACTGGCTGAGTTAAAGGAAGAAAACTTGTCGGAAGACAATGAGGAATAGTAGGAAAAAAGTAACTTTGCTATTATGTTGGGGATGTAGAATCCAAATAGGAAAAGCAGATCAGATTTCCATACGTCTTGGGTTGTTAGTGACTTTACTTATCTGTACCTGGATCCGTACTTGCTTTCTGAGGAGGAACCTCAGGTTTTCCAGAGGCTCTCAGGAAGTTTCTTCTTAGACCTATGAAATGTCTAGTATCTGCTTCCCACATAGGATTTTTATAGCATGTCACTGCATCCCTTGAGGAAGGGCCAGAATGGTTCCTGAGGAACTGGGAATAAGGCTAGGGTCAGCCTTTTGATTTCCCAGAGACTTTAGACATGTCTCTTTGGGACCCCTTGCAGTGATGACGGTGACCCGCTTGGGAAGACGGACTGCCTTTAGGAACTGTAGAATTTCCTGCTTGTGTTTTTAGATGCTTGCTTATTAGCCAGCAAGCTTCTTCTTTCTGGATTACCACATGGGCATGTAGTACCAGAAAAGCACATTTGTAGCCTGTGTAGATACATAATTTCTTGACTGTTTTTAATATCAATGCCCAAGCAAGAACGATAGCTGTGTTTTTTGAACAGAGGTCTCTGGGGGAAGTTGACGTCAACAACGTATTGTAAACTAATAACTCTGTAACCTGTACTTGATGTCCTTCTAGGGCAATGCTACTTTCGTCAGTGAACTACAGCTATTCAGAATCTTGGACAGGGAGTCCACTGATATCCTGCTTTCATGCACAGGTCTTGGAAATCACTTATTCACAAGAGTGACCATGCAGCAGGATCTGCCTGTTGGCTAATTCACTCAGGGAGACCTGCTATAGCTCTAACAGATAAAATCTGATCGGGCCTTTTTGATGGAATTTCAGAGTTGTCCCCAATTTTGGTAGTAAATCTCTTCCTAGCAAGGAAGTAGGACACTCTAGAGCAATTAGAACCTCAAGGTTAAATATTTTTCCTTCAAACTGACATATCAGAGCATGAGTAAAGAATATTCAACCACGAGTTCTCTTGACTCCAACTATGGCTATAGATCTAGAGGAAGGTTTTCTAGAGAAGTAAGTCAAGACAGAATGAAGTAAATGAATTGGCTCACCCATAACATCTAGCATTACTAAGTGTTCCTCAGTGGAGATGATAATATCTACAGACAGGGACATCATAGGTACCTTCAGGCCTCTTCAGAGCAGGAAATGAGGGTTTTGGCTGGACTAGCCCCTCTCTGGGAGGGAGGACAAGCAAACATCCAAGAGTCAAGAATATTGGCTGCCGGGCCGGAGGGTTAGCTCAGTGGTTCCGG